>JAYMSZ010002845.1:0-11374 GCA_036897665.1 Pelargonium citronellum
CAGAACTTGAATCCGACAGTGACAAAAACTGCACAAAGCATTAGAGATCTGCTACTATACAAGTGCCCAATCTTGGATCAGGTTTTGAGTTGACATCGTCCATATTATATATATACTTGGTGTTGGGAATGTTTTACCTGAGACAAAGTGAGCAACCAATCATTTCGAGGCTACGCTGGGAAAGCTGGTCATTCTTCTTGTTCACCCACCTGCATCATATACCATCTTCTTTCTTTATTTATTCTTTACGTCCAATATTGTGTGCACCACTAACAGAATCATAAGACAAATACGGCCATGGATGGCACAACAAGAACACTTCATGACAGTGCGATCATTACATTAAATCATTGATGATTGTCACTGTTTGGTATACCAATTCCAGCGCATTAACTGGGACCATCAGGATAAGACCAATCAGAAACTTGTGCTCCTGAAAAAACAAGATGTTGCTATTGTAAAGGAAATCATAACAACAGTAAACAAGAAAGGTGGCATAAAACAACGTATTTGTCATTTGATAGTGCTTCACATCTATGCAGTCTCAACAGTGCAATAACCAGGCCTTCTAGCTGGTTCAACAATGTCTTGAGAATACTGTGCAGTCTCTGAACAAGAATATATGGCTTCTTGAGAAAGGTGGCTTCAATTGCAAGAAATAAAATACCTCATGGTTTGCCCCTTATATTATAGAGCTTTAAGGCAACTCTTATATCATACTGTAATAGACCTTACTCATTAAGGCACCAAAACTGGTTTCTCTACATAATCTCATCCAAGGCCAAAACTACCTGCTAAAAGATATTGATCTTTTACATGTAAAGAATGTTATGAGTCTACAAGAGAGGAATTGTCCGGTAAATTTGTGAAATGACAAACTGAATCAGTTTAAGAGAGTGTATTACTTATGATTATTAAGCATTCGTGAAAGGTACACAAAATTATATGTATAAATTGTATTAAAGATATGATAAATCCAAACAGTGAGAAAAGTGATGCTCCACTTGATTATTCAAAGAACCGACATAAATGTCAAAATTTAGGATCTAACAAGTAAAAGGCAGCACCTGAAGCCGTTAATCCTCAACAGTGAATCTTATTCCATATAATTATAAAACAAAATATGATATTCAAACTTCTCATAAACCAAACAGACTACCAGAAATGAATGATGGTCATTCCATTAATTTTGTTCCACTAATCCACAGTCAGTAAAGCTATATTCCATCATTCAACAATCAAGCAAATACGACATTCAAGAACTTAAATTCATAATTGCAGGCAAACTTAATAGTTGCTAAGTACAAGATCAAACATCTGCACTCTGTTTTAAGAATAATGTTATTCATATATTCTGCCATAAAACTTTGATCGGATTACATCAGCTGTATTACTTTTAAGGGATTTTTTGTACATTTTTATCTTATGAAAAGTATCGAGATTCGGTAACAAGAGTCATTGCCCCTATAAAAAGAGCCATTAAGATTTTGTGTGATGTTTAGGAATAGAATAAATGATCAGGACAAACTATAATGCAGTGAAATCAGACTGATTTACATGTACTTAAAAGAGTAAAGTGAACACTTTTAGTTAAGGGAAACTAAAAGGGGTAGCCTTAAGATGGAAAGAAGTAAATACATTACAAAGGATGGAATGGAGGAGAATACAAGTCAAAGATGCACAAATAATGCATATCAATTATAAGCAAATGAAACTAAGATTTTGACCCATTTCAGCAGTCTATTGTTATCAGTTACAGTTTCCTCTTCCAGTATGACCATGCTATGACATATCCCGAATTTCCACCTACCAATAACAAAAATTGCAACGGAAAAGAAGGATAGTCAAAAAATCTCTTTGGTTGCATTGAAAGACAATCTAAAAACATCAATTTTCATTTGAAGCATGCAATTTAAACCATTGATGATGGTTAGTATATGTCATACCGATTCCAGTGCATAAGCAGGGACCATCAGGATGAGACCAATCAGAAACTTCTGCTCCTGAAACAAACAAAATGTTGCTAATGTTAGCGAACTTCCTAAAAGTACAGGAAATCATAACAACAGTGCAATAAGAGAGGTGAGTAGCTGAGCAAAAAAAAAAAGAGGTGCTTTATTTTATCCAGTAAAGGAAATCATAACAACAGTGCAATAAGAGAAATGATTATAATTATATCCAATAGATAGAATGCGCTTGGTACGTGATACTGTATTTTAACTGAAACTTCACACCAGTTAAGAGCCTTCCATGGTCCAAATGCAGTTACCAAATTACAGGTTCTTTCTCTATCATCATTCAGTTTTTCACTTTCTCCCTTCAAGTCAACTAAAGAGAGCAGCTCCTTTCCAGAAATTACAATATTGCAACAAAAACAATAACCAGGCCTACTGGCTTGTTCAACCATTTCTTGACAATATTGTGTAGTATATATGTACACTCTCTGAACAAGAAATGATGGCTTCTTGAGAAAGAAGATGGCTTCAATGGAAAGGACTAGAAAGCCTGCAACGAAGATTTCATCAAGTTATATAGCTGCTCATTGATTGAAACTTTTAAAGAATAACAAATTTATCCTCTGTAATAGGAAAACAACTTGGTACAACAATTTCAAAACAGATATAAAGCCTATAACAGAATGATGAACACTGAGAATTATATAATGCATTATATATAGGTAATATGCAGCCTGAAAAATATAAGTGAAGTTCAATAGTCTGGACTCTTGAGGCCCAACAAGTTCCTAGTAAAAAGTGCAACCTACAAATAGCTTAACATGATTTTACATAGAGCAATGGTAGTAATTTTAGAATTGTACTAAAAGGCTTAGGAGAAAACACCTTAAATCTTCAAAGGAAGCCAAAGGAGAAATCTCCAAAAGTCAGCTCTAAAACTAAAATACCTCCAGGTTTGCCTCTTGAATTATAGAGCTTTAAGGCAACTCTTGTATCCCACTGATAACAGAACTTACTCATACACTACAGGAGGCAACCAAATGAGATATGTAAGTTAAGTAAAACTGAAGAATTTAACAGCAAGTGAGAAGGAAGAGCCAAATGGACCACACATTAAGGTAACAAAACAGGTTACAGAATCTCGTCCCCAAAATTTGTGGCCAAAACAAATCTGTTTAGGGTACTACCTGCTAAAAAATATTTATCTTTCATATGTAAAGTATGTTATGAATCTTCAAGAGAGAAAATTTCTTCAGTATATTTGCAGAATGACAAACTAAATCAGTTCCAAGAGAGTATTACTTATCATGATTACTGTACAGAAATTTAAATTTATATTTTCAATTAAAATAATGATACATCCAAACAGTGAGAATGCTCCACTTGATTAATCAAGGAACCTAAAAATAAGTCCAAGTTTAGCATCCAACAAGTAAAAATAAGTCCAAGTTTAGCATCCAACAGTCAAAACACAATTCAAATTTGAAATCACACAGTCAAATGAGCAAATTATATAACTGTGCTAAATCAATCACAATACAACACATGCGTCAACTAAATAAACACACATCCATATCAAGCAAAACACAATCTCACAACTTTAGCAAATGAAATAAGAGATTTTGAAAGAGGCATAGTACATGGAGACGGTCAGAGAGAACAGAGGTGGTGATGTGCTTGTACTTGGGAGCCTCAGTGAGAAGCCTGTCATAGGTGACCTGGTCAAACAACACCATGTTGTTCACCTTCTCCTTTTGCTTTCCCTTGCTCCACTTCTGCAAAATCCCACAACAAAACATCAGAAACCCAATTCACCAAATCCAAAACCCAAATAAAAAAAAGTAAAAAGTTAGGGTTTTAAGAACGACCTTCTTCTTCTGCTTGCCACCTCCGGATTTGGCGGGCTTGGAGGACGGTGGAGGAGCCTTCTCCTTCTTCGGTGCCTGAAAACACCAACACAAACAAAATCCAAACAAATCACGTAAAAATAGGTTATAGAAAACAATACTGAAATCGCCATGAACGTACAGATCTGGAGAATTTGAATAAAGCGAAGCCAAGAAACAATTCTGGAATCTGAAAATGAAACTGAAACTAAAAACTGAGTACGTACCATTGATCTGCTCTGCTTTAGAGAGAGATTGGTGTCGCTGCAGAGGCTGAAGCTGGAGGCTGAGACTGTGAGCGACAGATAGCGAAGAGGAACCAGAAGCGCAGTGTGCTCTGCATATATAGGGTTTCAGATTTGGTTCCGAACCAGATGACCTACTTGAGACGACGTCGTTTATTGATACTGCTGGGAGTTGTTTGAGAGTAATGAAATTAAATTGGGCTTTCTCATAATAGGCTAAGGCCCATGGTAGAATATCGGAGGTCCAATAAGCTATTTGGGCCCATTTTAAGGCCCATATTATCTAAGCTCATTAGCCCAAATAGGCCTGAACAATCGGGTCCTATAATATTGTTGGTGTGTCATCGTCGACCGTTGGATTAAAAACAGAGCTCGAATCGCTCGCGCCAACCGAAGAAGAAGAACCAGAAACGGCGGCGAGAGATGGATCGAGAAGAAGGAAGCTTCGAGAAGTTTCTGGAATGGGCGTCAGAGGTCGGAGTGACAGATTCGCCGATAACTCTCGAATCTCAAAACCCTAGCTCCTCCTGTTTGGGCCATTCGCTCTCCGTCGCTCACTTTCCCGAGGCAGGAGGGTATTGAATTCGATCTCTCTATTGCTTTCTCGCACTCCTGTTTTGTTTCCAGTTTTTGTTGATTTGTGGATTTGATGGAAATGGTGCAGGCGAGGGTTAGGTGCTGCGCGTGATTTGAGAAAAGGGGAATTGGTTCTCAGAGTTCCGAAATCAGTTTTGATGACGAGAGAGAGTGTGTTGAGAGATCAGAGACTCTCTGTTGCTGTCAATAGGCACTCTTCTTTGTCCTCAAATCAGGTATCTGTTTCGGTTCTTATTGATGTTTCTGTTTGGATGCTGAGAAAATGTAGAGAAAGGAGACATTTTTAATTGAGTTCAGTACTGAGAATCTTGCAAATAAATTCTTTTAGTATAGATTTTGGGACGAATTGGTTTTTAATTTGATTTTGGTTTCAAATTTAGTTCCATAGAGTAAAATGACATAGTTAACCTTATACTCGTTAATTACTCGTTTGCTTGTTGAATTGAATTATTAGTAGTAGTGATTAATGCAGTATCTGTGAATATTATAGGGGTATAATTGGAATGTCAATGGTAGAACGACACTTACTTAGAAACGGAGGTGGTAGTAAGCATTTTTGCTCTAATTTGGTTGTCATTTGGAACAAATTTTATACTAAATGGACAGTTTCGGAACAAAAGAGAATACTAAGGGGACCAAATTGGAGTAACTTTTTTGTACTTTTAACTACAAATGAAAAGAAAAATGACATGTCACGCAATGTAGACACTATCGTGACCGAATGGACCAATTCAGAACAAAAATCAAGTGGATTGTACTCCTTACGAGATGTCAAGGGTTTGATTTATAGATTTTCTTACTTTGCCTTGCTTGCTTTGTTTGATTTGAAGATCTTTGTATTATTATCTTTGAAATGCAGATATTAGCTGTTTGCTTATTGTATGAAATGGGTAAAGGGAAGCGATCTTGGTGGCATCCCTACCTTATGCATTTGCCGCGGAGCTACGACACGCTAGCAACATTCGGTAGATTCGAGACACAGTCTCTGCAAGTTCGGTTTCTGACTTGATGTTATATTCTCTTCTTTAGGTTAGGTTTTGTTATCTTCTACAACTAGTGATATTTGGTACTTTAGAGTCTTTTACCATTTTGAAGCAAATGTTTGTTTGATTTGGGTTTTAAAACGCTAGTGAAGCAATCCCAAAGTTTTGATATTTTTTGTGGTTTTTAGGTAAATGATGCTATCTGGGCTGCAGAGAGGGCTATTTCGAAGGCTGAGATGGAGTGGAACGAAGCTAAAGGACTATTAGAAGAACTTATGCTTAAGCCACGGCTTCGATCATTTAGAGCTTGGCTCTGGGCTTTGGCAACTGTGAGTTCTTTTAGCATTCTATTACAACTCATACATGTTGACCAGAATTTAACGCATATCCTAAGTTTGCATAATGCATGCTAGAGCTGACAAGTTCAGATTTTGGGACTTATTTTTCGGGTTCCGTTAGCACATGTGGATTAGAAAATGTGCTCTATTGTTCGACCGGATCTGCATCTGGCTTCATAGTGGCCCAACCCAAAAGTTAACCGGGGGCTATCGTGTGTTCAGGCCTAAATTCCTGGTGTAATACAAGCAGCCATCTGCTCTCTAAGAATTAGGGGATTAATTGCCAGGGGAGAGAGAAAAATTAATGTGTTCATGTGAAGCACTCTTGTCTTCTGTAATTTCTTCATATCATTTCGTTGATATCAATGGCTTATGAGTTTAACATTTGTTGCATTTGAAGATATCCTCACGCACATTGCATGTGCCGTGGGACGATGCTGGATGTTTATGCCCAGTGGGGGATTTATTTAACTATGCTGCACCGGGAGAGGAGCAATGTGGCTTAGAAGATGTAAAGAGTGAGCAATATCAGAGGTTAACAGATGGTGGATTTGAGGACGATATCAGTGCATACTGCTTCTTTGCTAAGAGAAGTTACAAAAACGGAGAACAGGTATTAAGAACTGTTTTATTTAGAGCATAATATGTAGTTATATTATATTCTCCATGCTTGACAATAAGGGATATTGTTAGTAATTCATGCATAACCAAGTAGTTAAAAGGAAAAGTGGACAGTCATTTTGGAACATAGGAATGGGTAAAATATTAACAATTTGAATATCATAACATGGAAATAAAATTCTAGCCTTATTCTCTGCAGGTTCTTTTGAGCTATGGAACATACACAAACTTGGAGCTACTCGAACACTACGGGTTTATTCTAGATGAAAACCCGAATGACAAGGTTTTTATCCCCTTGGAGCCTCAAATCTATTCCTCGTGTTCGTGGCCTAAAGAGTCTTTGTACATTGATCGAAACGGGAACCCATCTTTTACACTACTTTGTGCCATGCGGTTACAAACAACCCCGCCAAACCAGCGTAGATCCATCAGCCACCTCGTTTACTTCGGAGCTCAACTCTCGGTGGAGAACGAGATATCTGTAATGAAACTGATATCGAAGAGCTGTGCCCTAATTTTGGAGGCATTGCCATCTTCCATTGAAGAAGACAATTTGCTGCTAGCATTTATTGACAAAATGCAAGATCTCCGTGACCCGATAAATATGAAGGTTCTTTTGTCCACAGGTGGAAGCGAGGTTTGCGGTTTTCTTGTGGCAAATGGCATACAGATCGGAGAAAGTGCTGATGAGTTTCGTTTATGCGGGAAGATTGGAAGGGCTATGGATAGATGGAAATTGGCTATTCATTGGAGGCTCAGGTATAAGAAAATTCTTGTAGATTGTGTATCTTACTGTACTGAAACTATCAATTCTCTTTTGATATGAACAGAAAATTTGACTAAGTTGATAATTTATATTCCCTCCATTTTCAGAAAGTTTAAAGAGAAATTTGTTAGCTATGCATTTCTTCTCGTATCGTCGAATACATATTTTCTAAATTATCAATTAGTTTTTGAGAAAAGACTCTCAACCGATTAGTTGACAACCATGTCAGCTATTTACACCCACACCCACCCAGTAAATTGGAGTGGAGCGTCCCACCCAGATCCATTTCCTTTGTGATATTGGCTGAGATTCCTAATACTCTTAGTTTTTTTCCAACAAAATTATAATCAAATAACAAGTATAGTATGAGTTGAGTGTGATAGGAGAGAATATGTTCAAAATTTTGTGAAACATAGCAATTAGCTGGGGTTTGACTTGAATGTAAAACTAAAACTTTCAGAGTGGCAGAATCAAAAGTGTACATGAATTGATCATTGAATACAACAAAATTCCAACATCAACTTATGTTAAATTACATTAGCCTTTGAAAATGAAAGTACAAATGATCAGCAAAAATTACAAAATGCTTTGTCACAGACAAGTAACCTGCATAAATAAAGTGAAGAACAGAAAAGAGTTGGATCAGACAATGTGAACAATTTCTGAACAGAATAGCATTGTATTCTTTTGAATTTTTGGACTCAGTACATTCTAGCAAACACAATTGAAACAAAAACTTAATATCAACACCAAATTTAATAAATGTAAGCAATGCAGACCAAATGATAAATTGCAATATGGATCAGAGTTCTGGCTTGAACTCTCGAAAGAGAGATAAATAGCACAGTTTTAATCAACTTCGATCATCTGGGGAAAGGATCATCACATCCATCTTGCAAAAATCAATCTTGAACGGGCAAAATTGGAAACAATAAGACAACTAAATGCATTTCGTTATCATATTAGTCCTAAATACAAAATAGAACAACTAAAAATAGGAATAATTTCAACGGAAAAATGTTTGAAGATATACAAATAGGAGAGGATCAGATTTCTGGCTTGGATTCTCCTGAGAGAAAAACAGTCGCACAGTCTCATCAGATTCGATCACATGGGGAAATAATCATCACACCATCTCCACATAATTTAGGTTAAATTCAAGATATACACAAAACTAAACACACAATAAACAGTGAATTGTAAGCAGAGAAGGATCAGATTTCTGGCTTGGATTCTCCGAAGAGAAAAACAGTCGCACAGTCTCATCAGCGTCGATCACATGGGGAAATAATCATCACCTCCATCTCCATTTCGATTCATCAAAAAGGGATTCAAATTTATCTGAATCTGAAGAATCGAATTGAATCTGAAGAATCGAAAATCAAATTGAATCTGCAAAACCCTAATTTCCTAAAACCCTAAAGCCCTAAATTTGGTGAGAGAGACGATGTGTGTTTCAATTCGGGGAGGCGGTTGTATTTATAGGCTGAGTCTTGAAACCCTAGTGAGAATGGAGCTGTGATTCTGTTCATGTGTGCCACGTGTACGGCTCATGATGCATCAGGGTTCTGAGTAAATCGGCCCAATGGGCCTCGAACTTTGGGCCATCATTGATCCGACTCGATAATATTGGGCCATGCTATCAGAAAATAGCCTGATACACGTGCGTATTTTGGCTCAGCCCAAGCCCAACCATGTTTGGCCCGAGTTCGGTCGCGACCTACTTTACTTAGAGATCGCAGTTCGAATTTGTTAGGATATGCATTGATAAATACACATTTGAATCCAATCTAAAAATAGTGCGGACTAAATTTCGGGTTTATGGGGTTTTGTGTGAATTTGCCCGTGCGGTCTAAATCGTATTTGCTACATGAATTGTTACGTCAAACTTTACTTATAAAATGGGTTGCGTCTAGCAGGCCATTAATGATTTGGATAAAAAAGGTTGAATTTAAGCGTTACATTATCAAATTTCACAATGTGAAAAACTACACGTAAACATGACATCACAAATTTCACCGATATATCAATAGAATTAGTGCTTAAATACTTCCTAATATAAAAATTTAAAACCCAACAAAATCATAGATAATTTTTTATGGGTGAAATACAAAAAATAATAATCATTCACAAGGTACACCTGTAGGAGCCATTGCTGTGGAGCTATCTCTATCACACATGTCTGATACAATGCAGGTTACATTTTCTTCCTGCAATTTAAATTTCACACATTAGAGGGTCAAAAATGTAATTAAATATATATATATGATAAAACTATTTTATATTATTGACAATAAAAAAATTAATATTTTTACCTTTATCAAGTTCCTAAAGTATGTTGTTGAGTAGCTTCCTGTTGGGAACAAAACTTCAATAAGATCTGCTAAAACCAGCTGAGGTTGAGAGACTGCTCCGTTAAACCAATCTTCAACAAACAAAAAAATTAGTTAAAATTAGTTATTGTCAAAATAATAATAATAAATTTATAATCATAACATATGACAGTTTTAGAGAGTCAATAAATAAATAGAGCTAACAATTCGAGTTTTTTTGAGAAGTTCAAATACAAAATTTGAGTTTGGAGTGAAACCTTCGTAATTATATTTAGAGTTGGAAATTTGTGTCACAACACGAGCCATGAAGTGAATGTTAACCAAGATATACCCGATTTCAAAAAAATGCGGATTATATTTTAAACGTTCGAAAATCATATTCAGATTGTCAACTCTATATATAAATAGTCGTTCCCGACTTCTCCAATTTTTTAATGGATAATTGAAATAAAGAAGACTCACCAAGAGTAGTTGAATTTTGGATTCTCTTATCATATCTCCACAAGCTTTGATTGGCAAGAAAAGCAAAACAAGAATTGTCTTCAACAGCAATGTTTTGGAGGAAGGTTGATGCAGTGTAGCCAGTAGGATCTTCAGTATATGTTTCATCAATGAGCACATCCACAGTCTAAAACACACAAACAAATAAAATCATACCGGTTCGGTCAATTCAATCGATTGGGTCGGGATCTAATATATTTAGTACATAATTCACTTTAAACTAACGTCGAATCGAAGTTACACTTACGCATAAGATGGCGTGTAATCCCTCCAGATCGTCGGGATTAGATGTGTTGTAAGTGATCTTATTGATTGACTTATCCACATTTTCTCCGCCAGCATCTTCAACGTACTGTTTCAAAGTCAAAAGACTGATAAAATTATATCACCGTTACAAAACAAAGAAAAACGACAAATATTAAACTCGTGAGCAATATTTTCTTCTTCCTCGTACCTTCAATTTGAATGTTTCTTCCGTAAACGACCAAATGCCCTGTAAAATAAATATCGATAAGATGTATTCTTACATTAGCTTAAGATTTTAGTCTAATTCAACGTATATAAATGATCTATTTGTTGTGTCTCCATTCCGTTAATGTCAGAGGTTTTCTCTCCGACAATTTCATTGTACTTTTATTCTAACCTTCGGGTTTATTATATAAAAGATACCGCTTGTCTATCAAAAAAAAAAGTTGTTAGTTCTTTCCTAAAACCGAAGAAGACTCGAACCTGAGACTGCTTGCCCAACATATATGCCTTGGAAAGAGTAACATTAATGTGAAGATATGATTTTGATGGTTAGTTATTTTATTTTCTCAAATGAATTCATATATAATGTAATTAATCAATTCAGCTATATATATCTTTTAATTGTTTATTAATGGTCTGCTTTCATAAATAAAATTAAGAGATGGGAATATATATATTATCTTTTAATTGCTTGATTGCTCCTAACTAGTATTTTATGGAACTAATATCATATATATTATGAGATTGAGAGGCAAAAATATGAACCGCATGGTGACTAAGATCGAAGAAAACTGGTTGTTGCTGTGTCTATCTCTAAAGAACTATAATAATATATAGAGAAAAATGTATATCAGTTGACTGATATAACTTTATATCAGTTACAACTTAAACCAACTAATG
>JAYMSZ010002846.1:0-11374 GCA_036897665.1 Pelargonium citronellum
GCTTACGTGGCAAAAGAAATAAAAATGTCACGTCAATGCACTTAATGGATTTCGTCAATGTATTTGACGGAATGTCCTGATTTGGGTCGATTATGAAATTGTTTGGACTAAACTAGCACGTTTGAATAATCTATGGACTAAATTGGCTCGTTTAATAATTC
Organism: Pelargonium citronellum; assembly: GCA_036897665.1. Lineage (NCBI taxonomy): Eukaryota > Viridiplantae > Streptophyta > Magnoliopsida > Geraniales > Geraniaceae > Pelargonium > Pelargonium citronellum. The sequence continues at coordinate 162 of JAYMSZ010002846.1, forward strand.
AGGGACGAAAATTGCACATTCTAGATAGTTCAGAGACTAAATTGACACTTTTTCCTTTTTTATAATATTATTTGCATGGTGAGAAGCTAGTGGTGCAATTGCAATGATGAAGAGAAATGCAAGAGACAAAGCCAAGGAGAGTCTTGGTTGCACACATTTTCTCTCTACAGTCCCTTTGTCTCCTTGGGTTGCTCTCATTGTCCCCTCATTGCTCCTCCAATCCATGCTTCATGGATCTCCACCTAACCCTCCTCCCAATACTACTCATGGCTCCATGTTAGCCTTTGCCTTTATATGCACAATTTCTTCTTTTTTAAAACCAAGAAAATGCCAATCACCAACAATCATTAGTCCTAATCACATGATTTTGTTGCCTAATCATGATTATAGTACTAAAAAAATCTTTTGAAAAGTAAACTCAATGAGTCATTCAACCAATCAATTGTAGATCTGATTTAGAATTGACAATTTGGATTTAAAGTTTATTGAAATGATCTAAACCGGCCCACAATGGGTGCAGGTATGTGCGAGTTGTAAATTCTTTCACGTGAAATGTGTGCATTAACTTGACCCAAGTCACAATTTCTTAGCGACAAGTTCGACCCAAAAGTCATTTGGTTCTATATTACATGTGATCAAAATTCGTATTTTGGGGGCATGCTAGTTTGGGTCCTCTACTTATTCGACTCATACTAAAGTTGGTGCGATATTTCATAATTCATTGGTTCAAGGGTTCGACTTATCAAAATCTTCAACGTGCAATAAATTTTAAATGGACCGACTATAACGATATATATAGTAGAATGCATGTTTTAGAGATCCACTCAAGAAGTGAATTGATTTATCAGTCCAATCAACAAACTAATGTACTTAACCGATTAAAGCATCGTTGTAGACTTACAATATCGATCACGATCATTTTACTCTAAAAAAATTTTGCTATATCATCGTTGAGTTTTAGAACGTTAGTCGAACAATTGAACCGGCCCTATTTATGTGATAGTATTAACATCATCATCATCATGTTGACCAATCTATCCCCATCCATGTTGAATTTATGGTGTGTTGTAGCTTGGTTAGACAAATGGTCTCTAGAGTGAGCTGTATTTGTGTATCATGTCATGAGTTTTGAGCCATGACTGAGTGAGGGGACCATTTTCCAAAATTCAAGTCACATTCATTGTAATTTCATGTATTTTTTTATTTATAAAAAAATATTCAATTATGATAAAATGGGTGAGGAAAATGATAGTGTATGTGAAAGTGATATTGAATTGACACTTCAAACCACATCTCTATGTGGCCAGACATCCAAATTTAATGGAACCAAAACAGCATCTTTCTCTTCTTTTTTCCTATCCAACTTGGAGGGAAAATATGTGGTTAGGTACTTATAAACCCTAATCTTTCAAGTTTCTTTCGCTTTCGTCGTGCATGTCGGCACATCATAATTATCTTTGCGCATTGTGATGGAACATTTCGCATCATAAGACGAGGGCTAATGATGTATAATCTCGCAACTTTGTGAGTGTTATGAGAACATTGCACATAATAGTCGTATTAATACTCTAAACGGGCGGACCCATTGAACAAGTCTTACGATGTAGCGTGTTTTAGAGAAAGATCATTTATGTCCACAACCTTTTATGTGACTCAAGTTTTTGCAAATAGATTTTTTCTCCACAAATCACGATCTCAAGATCAGAAAACTTTGTCTTTTCTCCCACTAAACCAGTCTATCGATGTAACAAATTTTGGAGTGTCGTATATGTACGCAATCTTCCTCATGTCTCCTAAGTGTAGGGAGACGTGGCTTTCCTGATTCGAATTTCCAACCACATGATTATAAAGCATCAACTTTATTGTTGCGTCAAGGATTCATTTTTTTCGCAAATTAGGCAAGTGAGCGTAAAAATAAGGTAATTAATTAAAGAGAAAAAAGGTTTCAAAATTGTCCATATATGCACTATCATGTTTGTTCTAGATTAGTAACCAAATGCTTATAAAAAGAGATTAGTAACCAATTATGTTCGAGTTTAGTTCAAAGCTCAAATGTATGTTCCAATTCAAAACATGCCTTTAAAATGGCTGGCAGGGTCCGTCAAAATAACTTAACAAGTAATTTTCTTTTACTCTTCACATAACAACATTAGTCAACTTAACGTATTCTGTCAGTTGTTTGAACAAATCTCGAACATGACAAGTCTCGAACAGAACAATCTAAATTGAAACAAACGAGATAGTACAAGAATTCAAGAAAATCAAGTGTCCTAGGCCAAGAACCCCCCTATGCTTCCATCCTAAAAGGTTCCCAAGAAGGTGTTTTCTTGCTGAAAAACCTCCCCACAACCCTAGAATCAAGAATTTTGATAGCTTCCTCAGAAAATATGCACCTTGGGGTCTTGTATTGGTTGACTGATGACCCTTGGGACACACAATGGTCCATGAGTGCATCAAATGCACTATGCATCACAACCCTAATCTCCAAAGGCCCTATGGAACAATCCTTCCTCCTACACCTCCTATACACTGAATCAAGCCCTTCCTCAACTGTGGAGCAACATTGCTCCATCAGGACAGGATCAAGATTGAATACTAGATTGTTGTTGTCGTCTTTTAACTTCTTGCACTTCCTTGTGAGCTCCCAGAAGAGGACATAGTGTCCTGGGATTGAGGAAGTGTCTGCATAGCTTGTGTACTCAGTCAGGAGGATCCCAAGTGGATCAAGGAGTAGCTTTGCTTGTGTCACTGCATTTAGCAAGTCCTCTTCGTTGGTTTTGTCGGTGTCGATGCTCAAAACTACGTTTCGCCGATGCACGAATCTGAACTGAGGAGCCTTGTTGTGAAATCCTGTTACTCTCAAGATGTCTCCGACTCTATATCTGTACAAACCTGCGCAAGAAACGGTGTAACAAAAAGTGTCAGAACTTTACATCAATTTAAACTTTTTGTTGAGTCAAATGCTAATTTCAAGAACTTGGTCTTCTGTCAGACCTATGACCGACTTAAGTTTTTAGCCGAGTTCACACAAATTTTAAGAACTTGGTCTAAAAGGGATTGTTAGACTTACACATCAATTTTACCTTTTAGCTGAGTTAAAGTAAATTTCAAGAACTTAAATCTAAAAATGACAGTTATTCATATTCATCTATCAAGAACTTGGTGATTAGATCTCTAAACTCAACAATGTTTCAAGTCTGAAACGGACTATCAGACCCACATATAGCTTTTAGTTGAGTTGGTTAAATGATAAGTACCTAATGGGCTCAAAGAGGGTAAAAGTAAGACAAACCTGTGTAAGTTGTGACAACAAGTTCATAGTAGTGACCAATCTTGACATCCACAAGCTCAACAGGCTCAAGATCCTCATCACTTTCCCTCGAACCCGCGCCATTGCAATGCACTTCCCGAGCTCGATCTCCATAGTTTTTCTCCACCGGAAGGAACTCAAAATAGGCCATGTTTGGGAGTAGGGTATAGGACACATCACTAGGGTTGCTAAGAGGCTTAAAGTTGATCCCAAAATAGCACTCAGAAGAAGCATACATGGTGGAAACTAGAGGAAGGCCACCACTATAAAACCTAAGTGTTGGTATGTATTGTGCCATAGAGCCAGTCACAATGACCTCAATGTACTTAGTCCTAGGCCAAATCTTCCTCACAATCCCTTCCCACGAGCTCGAATCATTGCATTCGCGCGCGATCTCATCAGCAAGATCAGGATTAGGCCTCCCAAGGATTGAGGACACAGCTTCTCTACACCTAAAATCAGTGATCCAATCACTAACATGTCCACATCTTATGTTGCTGCACATTTCTTGCCAATGATCCTCCAAGAACTTGATAGCTCTCAAGAACGCGGAGGCGAAGACAGCTCCAACTCTTAGAACCTCATTTCTTTGGACTAGTCCACATAGTAATTGGCAATACATGCTTTGCTTGCTGTCCAGGCACAAAATGGCCTCATCAGGGCTTGTGTAGACATTGAACTTGTTGAAGGGTCTGTTTCTGAAGTTGAAGCTCTTGTAGTAGCTTGTGAGGACAGGCCTTGCCATCAAACCAGAGGGTGTGCTGATCTCTGGTTTGATGAACAAAAGGTACATTCCTTTTCCTTGATCCAATCCTTCAACATACCTGAAAATGATCAAATGGGTAGTGAGAATTCGGAGAAGAAAACGCGTAAAGAAGGCGAAAATAGGAGGCACTACAAGAAAAGTTGTAAACTGCGACGAAAATCTGTGAGAAATTTTTTTTCGTCAAAGTTACTTGAGACAGAAATCATATTTTATATACACACATTAATTTGTGACGGAAATTTTTGTCACAACCATTTGTGACAACCCACAAAATGAGAAATCATTTTGTCACAGTTTCATCACAAATTACATTTTGTGATTGATATCTATAGTTTTGTGACAAAAATTTATGTTACAGATCGTGTGTTTTCTTGTAATGGAATGATTATTTGCTTGCTCACTTGTTCATGATGGGGACAAGGAGGTTGTAAAAGAGTGTTTTTCTGTCCAGGTCTTGTGCTGTTGATGGCATCATCTTTGGCTGGCCTCCAGAGGTGCCAGAGCTGCATGAAAAAATACCAATATGAGATTGAGAAATCGAGGATTAAGGTAGCGTTTGGATTAGAATGTCTTTTGATGACAAGAAAGTCGGGATGGACGAGAATTTGATTCTACCCAGTTCTCGTTCCTGAACAAAAACTCTAATCCAAACGCTGTGTAACAATTCAAGAAACATAAAAAAGTCATAATACAAACACGAAGAACGAGAATCTGACTCCCATTTCCGTTCCTGAACGAAAAACCTCTGATTCTAACGCTCCCTAACAGTTCAAGAAATATAAACGGACAACTTAAAGTTTTAAAACGGGAATGAGAACATGTTTCTCATGACAAAAAAAGTCATAATCCAAACGCAAAGAACGAGAATCTGACTCTTATTTCCATTCTTAAACTAAAAAGCACTATTCCAAACGCTACCTATTGTTTCAAAACTTGAAATGAGAATGAGAATGAGAAAAAATCGCAATCCAAACACGACGACCAAGAATTTTTATAATCCAAACGCTACAAGACAGTTCAATAAACCGAAAAATGGACAACAGTTCAAGGCATACCTCGTGAGAAGCTCGGTGATGGGTTGAGCTGAAATAATCTCCGAGGGCTCTCCATTGGCGATTCGCTCGATGAAAGGCTTGATATCTTCATAATTCACAACAGGAACCTTGTTTTTGAACAAAACCTTATCAGATTTGCCATCAAGAAAGCTCGAAAGATACTCCGTTCGCGCGTTTTGTGTTAGTATCTCACTCAAGACTTGTTCTTGCACTTGATGAGCATTGAGTGTCAAGTCCTCAAGAATCTTGATACCAGCTTCACTGTCATTTGGATCATAGCTCAGCAACATGGCTTTGTTACTGCAAAAATATCAGTAAAAATATTGGTACTAATGAGAGGTTTTCGTGTTTTTTTTCAACTACATGAGAATAGATATGAGCCTTTCTTGATCCATAAAGTCCATAATCAAGAAGAGAAGTTGAAGATATAGAGCTTGTTTTTTCTATTTTGGTATTGAAAATACAAATAAGATTTGTTATATAAACAGAAGCTTCTTATAAACTGCATACACAAAACTCATTGAGCTAGCTTTCTCACATATTTATTCAAATCTCTCTCTCTCTCTCTCTCTCTCTCTCTCTCTCTCTCTCTCGTTGCAATAATTTTGAGAAACTAAGAGAAAAATAGAGACTAGAGAGGACCTACACACATGGCCTTGTCTGGTAAGCTGATAGCCATAATTGGTCAAAGCCACCTAAACTTTTCTTCTTCTCTCTAAAAACAATTATAGTCCAAATCTCTAGTGTATTGCATGTGTGTAAAAAACTATATACAAAGATAAGTTGGCCAGCATAGAAATCAACCATATATTTGTGATTGTTTTTAGTGACCCATATAAGAGTAGAGGTTGTATAAATGTTGTCATGTAGTTAGCAAGTTGGTTTGTGATTATTGGACATGTTGTCCATTTTTCGGGTGGCATTCAGATGTGGTAACCGAGCGTTGGTGTAGTCCGTAAGGATCGAACAGTTTCACTTTCTAATGTTAAACTGGATCTTTATTGTCAATTATATTATAAGTTCTTATGACTAAAATCGGTGACAAACCCTAATCTTGAAATAAGATAACGTCTCCACGTATAATTTTTTACTATAATAAAAGAACATACAAAGTATTTAGATAACGTGCATGGTAGCACAATCAACTAAATAATTTTATATCATTTTAAGTTTTTCTACAATCAAATTAAAGTGGTACTTAATTGTCATATTTTGGGCTAATAATGGTCTTCAAAACTAGCAATATTGTTTGATTCCAAGATTGGAAAAAAAAAACAAAGAAAATCTACAATGTGCATGACATGGAAGTTTCCTCCAACAAGTATATGCACTTTGACCCACATCCACATGAAAATACTTTTGTGGCTCTAAGGAAATGAAAACCTCTTTGTTTTTATTATAGCTAGTTGAAGACTACTTTATACTAATTATTTCCTCATAATCTCTAAAATCAATATTCACTAATATTTCTAAAAATTATTTCAATGTAGTTGCACAAAAATTTGGTAATGGGAAATTTGTCGCCCTTGTGGCCGGTCTTATCCAGCTCGAATGAATATCAATTTTGGTGTGATATAACTTAAAGATGATGATCTCATGTTGATCACGAGTCTACTTCAAAAACCTTATTAATTCACTATTAATTACAAACATCAAACACGACCCACGACTTGATAATTATTTGAATAGTTATCGATAATCTAAACATCATTTCAATCTATGATACTTTTTTCGGTTTTTACCATGGGGTTTTTGAGCGGGCACGCACTCTCGCGGTTGGCACCTTTAAGCCGTTTTACCACACTCGGACTAATCTTCATTCGAGGTTTGTTCACAGTTAAATCATTCACCTCTCTCCATGGGTGTGTTGAGCGGGGATCGAAAGAAGCGCTCTTCCCACTCACGCAGCCTGTGTTGCCAACTGCGCTACTACTCTTGGGTAATCTACTACACTTTTGTGTTTCAAAAGAAAATGCTAATTTAAAAATGAGATGTAGTTGCATAAATAAATGGGTATTTTTTTTAGGACCCTACTAATGGAATCATCAAAAATTATGATTGGAGGCCGACCAGTAGAACACAAAATTATTGGGATCCAAACCAGAAAATCCCAATAAAGCCAATGTTGGATTGTGGATTTGGGAACTTTAAGTCAAGAAACTTTTGTTTGCTTGCATCTGACTCACCAAATAGTTGAAAGATTTGAGGACAACAAAAATATTATCATAACTACAATTATTGATCGTTTGTCTTGTATATTAAAAATCTCGAGTCGGAGAAATGTAAAGTTTCTTTATATCGATAATTTATTTTTAAAAGTTATGAGCGTAATCTAATTTGTATTTCCGGTTCTAAAAGTATTGTCACTCTATATAAACACTAATTTTTGAAGTTGCAATTTGAAACCAATTAAACGAAAGTTCTAATTAAAAGTTTTGGGATTGAATTTCTTAAACTTATTTTTTCTTTTCGATCAGCAAAAGTAGTTACATTAATAATTCCCGAGAAGGGAAACAAGTACATACACCAGAAAAAACTGATTACAATGAGAGAAAGAGCTTGGATTGGGTTGGATTTCCACAGTCCGAGCGACCAAGAGAGGGGAGCATAGCCCGAACCAAAAGAAAGAGACACCATATGGAAGGTGGAGCAGACGATCTTTGAGAGAGTGGAAAGCTCGTCCTCCATTTGATTGTCGAACACCATTCTATTCCGAACGATCCATCAGTTTCTTAAACTTATTATAAATAAATAGGAATTGAATAAAGTAGCTTCCTTATGGTTGATATTATAAATAAATAATTGTTTTTTTAATCAGTTGAGCTACACAACAATGATAGTTCTCCTCTATAAACCCAATAACCTACCTCATACTACAAGTAGGGAGACTCGAACATGAGACATCTAAAAGAATCCGAAGTACTTCAACCACTTGGCTTAACCTGCTTTGGTAACAATTGTTAGTTACTTAGTTAAGCACATTGAGGAGGAAGAAATTATGTAAAAAAAAATGGTTAATTAATCCAAATTAGCACAAATATTGGGATTTGCTAGATTTGGTTTCACAAGTCTTCTTCATGTTGCAAATGCAAAAAAGAATGACAATAAAGATAGAAAATTACTATTAAACAAAGTGGTTGTTTTGTGAGGGAACACAAAGCCCTTGACCTCAATCTTTAATTAGTAGTAACATGATACTTTTAGCTTATGCAATTAACTATATAATTAGTTACATGTTAATAATTTAGTATTAACCACTTAAAGCATCCAATCATAGGCTTTCTTTCATGCAAGCAACTTTATGTGTTGGAAGGTGCACAAAACCTCCAAATTTCAAGGCTTCTCCTAAAAAGATATGTTAATTTTAGAATTTGCCTTTCCTAATGGCTAAGCAAGCCATGTGCATTTTAGTTTATGAGTATAGTAGTTTGAGAATATTACTAATTAAACAAGACCCTAATGCTAATTATTTTAATAAAGTTTCAATTTAATCTTCACTAATCCAAGTTGACTTAGCAAATACCTCAACAATAGATATAGATCTTGAGAATTCGAAAAGAAAGAGCAACTCCAACTCAAAAAAATAAGTTATAGGTGAAAGCTCCAACTATTACAGATTTTTTTTAGAAAGAGCGACTTAAACTCAAAATGTTAAGTTGATAAGTGAAAGCTCAAAATATATTCGAGGTTTACATAACTTGAGAACTCTGAAGAAATGAGTTAGAGTTACAGGTTTTGGAATATGTTTCAATAACTACATTTGAAACTTAAGTCAGATTAGGCGTAACGATAATGTTTCCAATATGCATAATAGTATGTTATAAGTTTTACTTCTTCATTGACCACCTGAATTCAAACATTTCAGTCAACATTTCAAACTTTAAAATGCATTCTTAAAATCGTTCAAAAGTATAACAGTCTCGAGATCTAGACAAACTAGTCAAAGATGTTTTCATTTGGCACAACACATAATTTGTCACATTAAATCTTTTTTCCTCAATATTGGTCAATGAAAGGTGATCAATATGTATTATGTAATCAAGACATGTTGAACCAAGCGGTTAATGTGTTTTAGATTATCTTTGAGGTCTTAGGTTCGAGTCTTTTTTACCGATAGTATGAGGTTGGTTTAAAAGGAGAACGTGACGCCCCCTCTAAAGGGTGAGAAACACTGGCCTTTACAGACTTGCTGTCCCGTTGCTTATTAATTTTTTTTATGTATTATGTATGTAATTTAGTATAATCTAATAAGCACAAGACATTGATAAAAAGAAATGGTAATAATCACAAGATCCAAGAGCAATTAAGTAGGGCTCAATAATATAATAAAATGGAGTGAGGTTGGAGATTAGATGATGATATTTATATATATTTTGCAAAATTAAAAAAACCTATCCTTCAAAGTTGATCACATGATGTTGGTGCTGCCCATTACATATTTAATGTGTTGGACGGTGGTGTGAGGAGGTTTTGGTCTTTTCACTCCTTGAAATTAATTTTTGAAGCTACCCACAAAATTTACTCTCATCGCAAAACCTTTCAATTGCAACTTTTTTTGGGTTTATACCATGGGGTTTCTGAGCAGGCCCGCATATTCGCGGTTGACACATTTAAACCGTTTTATCAGACTCAGACTAATCTTCATTCGATATTGGTTCACAGTTATAGTCTTCACCTCTCCCTATGTGTGTTGAGCGGGGATCGAACGCAAGCGCTCTTCCCACTCATGCAGCTTGTGTTGCCAATTGCGCCACTACCCTTGATTTCAATTGCATTTTTTTGGGTTTTATATATTATGCATTTGTGAAATATTCATACAAACAATAGTGTCTTCGATTAAATTTTACGCGTTTTATTCTATTGAACGAATTTTAAGGATACTTCTCAAGTATGTTCTTTCACCATGTGATCTTAAAGGTGCACCTCTTTGCCGACCGCTGTTATATCAACATGTAATTTTTAAGGGCGCTTCTTCCACGCTAGCTCGAATACCATGTCGAACATGTCTCAAGATTGTTCATTCACAAGGCAACCCCCCTCACCGACAATTAGTACTGACGATTCGGGTCATGATTCGTGACAAAACACATATTTAAATAGGTTTCAATTCAACTTAATCAGGTTATGCCGGGTTTAGTTGAGTAACTCAACGTTTAATAATCGGGTGTCTTGTACCGAACCCGTGTACATAATTCGTTTAATTAAACTGATTGACGTCGATCAACTCGTTTGGTTGAATTATGAAGGACAATTTTTGTCATCCATGCATGTATTTTGACTCTAACTTGTGGAATTATTGGGCCGTTGCATGAGAGTGTTGAATTGTAAGACCCAATTGGAGATTTTTTGGATTTTAATATATTTGCCATTCATGGGCTTTTCTTACAGGCCCATTATTGTGATCATTAAGATCAACCTGCGGAAGAGCATCTTCGTCCCACTCAATAAGACCTGACAAAGAACCCGAGTAACGTGCAAACGAATGTGCTACCCTGTTTGCATACCTACTTACAAATCTACAACTCGAACTAGTAAAAGATTGTAGTAAAGACACACAATTTGAAACTAGGAGAGCGATTTGGCTCAAGTATGAAATCCGTAAACAAATACTATGAAATCCGTAAACAAATACGTGAGACCATCGACTTGGCCGAATTTGTACATTTGTTAAATTGAGATGATGCAACATTTAATTTAACTTTTTTTTTGTAAAAAAGATATGACGGAGTAGTGTATATGTTGCGATGGTTGAACGTCCACATGACAATAATGTGACATTTACAATGACAGTATAAATTGTTTTGTCAAAAGAAAAAAATAATAGTGTCCCTCTACATACTCGTCTTGTGTGTTATCCGTTTTATTATCATGTGTTTAGCTATTGCTACACATACAAATTTACGGATTAGATTAATTTAAAACAAAATTATATAATTAAGAGACTATATTATGACAATATTGGAACGTATATTACTTGTTTTAAGAAGGAAAAAGTGTCAATTTAATCCCTGAACTATCCAGAACGTGCCATTTTTCGTCCCTGAATTATCAAACGAGCCAATTTAGTCCATAGGTTATTCAA
>JAYMSZ010002847.1:0-11373 GCA_036897665.1 Pelargonium citronellum
ACCACCTCTGGTAACCTCGCTGGCGTTGCAGTCCAGATCTGCTTCACGGCGAGCTCCAGATCTGGGTTGGTTTTGGTTAATTTTGGGTTGGTTTTGATTGATTTTGGGTTGGTTTTGGTTGATTTTGGGTTGATTTCAGGTTTTGTATGTGCATAATTTGATAAAAACACTACTAAAACTCAAATTTCGGCACAAAAACTCAAATTTCGGCAACAAAATTAATTCCGGCAATACTTGAATTTTCCGGCGGCACTATGAATTTTCCGGTGAGACTTTGAATTTTTCAGCGAACCATTGATTTTTTCGGCGAGGACATTGATGAAGAAGAAGGGTAATTTTGGTATTTCAAAAAAAAAAATTGGTCATGTGCTAGGCACATGACTTGATAAGTGGAATATTCCGTTAACTTTAACGGAAAATCTGGACGGAAAAAAGTTTGGCATAATTAAGAGTATTAAATAGTTAGTTTCAATAGTTAATGGTAATCAGGGTTAAAAATGTATAGTTGATGGATGGTATGTGTAATTTTCCCTATTATCTTTTCCAATGTCAAACTCCACAATCACAACAATTTTACCAAATATATAAATTTTTGATGTGCTCATCCTATATTAGTGCTTGCACACTAAAGCAGCACTCTCAAGGCAAAATAAACTCTCTGTGACAGTGATTTATGATGGCTTTGTGGAACTGGTAGTGATTCTAAATTGGATGAGTTGAAATTTATAATTACTTGATTGATCAACTTGTCTTTCTTTTACATTACTTGAAAAAATCCTATACATGTCAAAAATAGTCTGATATCGAATAAATGGTAAAAGAAATCAAGTTTAAAGACCAGATAGTAATTGATTTTTTGTGATGGCTTCAAATAAGTAGACCAATCTCCACATTTCTTTGTTATTAAATAAAAGGATCTAAAACGTTTGGCCCAACATGAAATGCCACAATGATAGCTTGAAAACCCTCAGATACAGTTCTTTCAATTTGTATTCATATTTTCTTTTCCTTTTTCCCACCCGGTTAACGATTAACTAAGCACAACTAATATCCCCTCGTAGCCCGGAATGAGCCTCAATGTGGTATGAAAAATCTATGTAAGTTACAATAGTACAACAATTTGTATTTACAAACCGAGTTTCTTGGGCCTCAAGTATGTGGAAGACCCGCGCTGAGCTCCAGCTCCTGGCATCGAGACTTGTTGCTGTTGCTTCGCTCTTTTCTCCTTCTCTCTCACCTTGCTCTCTCGCTCTTCCTCCGCCTGCACCTTTCTTAAATTCTCCATCTCCTCCTCCATGGCCGTCTTCTCCTCCTTCTGTTTCTTCTTGTGCTCCAACATCGACGTATCAGAGTCCTTTACGGAGAAAAACATGGGTCCGAGCTCGGCCAGCCATTGGGGCTCAACAGAAGTTGCACACTGCATGTACTCCTTTGTTGTCAAAATGAGCTCGTGATACACAACGTAATCCGGAGTGTAACCCAAACCGAAGAGGGCGCTGCTCGGGTGCAAATGACATGGCATCCCATTTCTACAGTTTACGTACTCGCCAACACCCTTCAATCTCGCAGCATTGTGGAAATATGCAGAGCAAATGGCTTTTCGAACGATGTCCCAATCGGGCCCACAAGATGTTAGCGGGATTTTAAGGGTTTTGAGGATGTCCAGAAGCTGGGATCGTACCTCTCGAGCCTTTCGTAGACCTTTGACGTGCAGGAAGTGATCGTTACACCAGTCTCCTCGATACTGGTTAGCTTTCCATTGTTGATACACGTTGAGAAGTGTTAAATGGTCAGATTCTGGAACAAAGAATTTTTCCCGAGCTGCATCGCTCTCTTCAGCTCTATCTTTTGGCCGGAAGAATACTGATGGCACTGAAAGCATTGATACGATTGTCAAAACCTCGTTTAAGCATTCGAGCTCTTCGCCCATTAAGAGCATCTTGGCGAGGGGCGGATCCAATGGGAACTCAACCATTTTCCAGCCAAGCTCCGTTAAGCCTCCAACATTGTTAAGTGCACCCAAAACCCACAGCTGGTACATGGAATTGAGGATGTTATCTTGTGGCGGGGGGTCCATAAAGTCAAAATCCAGCAAGTTGTCGATTTTCAGAGACTTGAGCAACAAGACCACGTTACCAAGGTTTGTTCGCTGGATCTCGGGGACGGGACTCGGGAGCATTTCATTTAGGTACGCACTTTCTGTATAAAGTCTGTAACAATGACCGGGCCCAGTTCTACCAGCACGTCCAGCACGCTGGTCAGCAGCAGCACGACTGACCGGGAAAACTTGGAGAGCATCCATACCCATCCTGGGGTTGTAGACCTTCATTTTACCGTAGCCAGTATCAATGACATAGAAAATTCCATCTACAGTCAAAGATGTCTCGGCAATATTGGTAGCAACAATGCATTTTCGGGCACCATCTTCAGCTTTCTGAAAAATCTTAGCTTGCAGGTCAGCTGGCAGCTGCGAGTATATGGGAAGAATCATCAGACTAGGCACTGCTTTCTTGGTGGTCGAGACGAGCTGTTCAACTCGCTCCGCAAGAGCATAACAGGCTGCTTCAATCTCGTCTTGGCCGGTCATGAAGATGAGGATGTCTCCCGGGGGCGATGTAATATGGATTGTCATTGCCTGCTTCACTGCAGCTTCAACATAATCTTCACAAGGAGTTTTACTATACAAGATGGTCACCGGAAATGTCCTCCCGGGAATGTGGAAAATCGGTACGCTGCAAATAATAAAGATAATTTATACTTTAGTGTAAAGAGATGTATACAAATGGCATACCTAGGAAAAATACATAACTGAACAAAAAAATTACCTTCCAAAAAAATTTGAAAATTTCTGAGCATTCAGAGTAGCAGATGTCACGATCAGTTTGAAATCACGACGCTGCGCAACCACCTTTTTCAATATCCCAAATAACACATCAGTACTTAAGGATCTCTCGTGTGCTTCATCCATCACAATCACACTGCAAAACATCAAAACTTCAATGGTTTATGAGTTTGTCTTGACATATATAAATTCAAGAGATTCATTCACATGACTGATAAAAATACAGAAGGTACAACTTTCCATACCGATATTTGTCGAGGTCAGAATCTTTCAGGGTTTCACGCAAAAGCACTCCGTCAGTCATGTACTGTTTAATCAGAAATGTAACAATTTAGCTTTAAAAAAAATTATTTGAGGATTTCTAACCACATTAGACAAAAAAATTTAACAAATTGGTACAAAACACTCGGAGAATTTTTTGTATCAGAAAATCGGTACAGGTAGTAATTGATAGGACATTCTTAATAAAAAAAGAAAATATAAACAAATTAGTTTCCATGAACAAATAAATGAACAGCTTACCTTAATAACCGTCTTTGGCCCAGTCACATCCTCAAACCGGATAGCATAGCCAACTTTATCCCCCAGATCAGTCTCCATTTCTTCGCTTACTCTTTTTGCAACACTCATGGCTGCCACACGCCTTGGTTGTGTGCAACCTACTATACCATTTATAGTGTAGCCATCTTCATGCAAATACTGTCAACAAAAGCCATATGTTAAAATCCAGTTGGTAAGGCACATAGAACCCCAACTTCATTTACAACAAAACCAAATCATTTTGACGATTATTAGTAAAAAGCAACAAACCTGTGTCAGCTGCGTTGTCTTTCCAGAACCAGTTTCTCCAACGACAACAACTACTTGGTTTTCGCGAATCACCTGCACCATTTGTATTAAAAACAAAATTAGTTGTGAATATATTAACATAGTCCAGCAAGACTTAAGTTATCATTAGCAGAACCAACTCCAACAAAGTGAAAATTCAATAAACGGAAAATCATCTCCTACACATTTGAAGAGAAATTTGGATGTCAAAACTGCAGCATTAGATGACATGCCTAATCAGTTTCTATCAAGCGTTTCCCAGTTAAATATTTTGACGTTTTACAGAAGCCCAAAAATCAAATAATCAAGTCCTACAAACCATCCAGTTTAAGAAACAACATGAATAATGAGACAGCAAGTCCAGCAACTTAGCCACTTCAAACAGAAAAACATAAAAGATAGGTGTCAAACCTGCAATAGCTCTTCTCTCACTGAATATATGGGTAGATACTGTCGCTGCTGTGCTAAGGTCTTTGTCTTTGCAAAGTCACTCACAGCTTCATCCTTCTTCAGATGCTGAGCAAACTTAGCATCCTCCTTGAAATCAACTTCACCATCTTCACCTACCACAGCAGTATCTGCATCAACCTAACAAAAAATAATAATAACAGTAATAAATAAGTAAAACAACCAATGGACCGAAGTAAGGAATAACTACTCCATCCATCCCAAAATGAGTATCTTGTACATGTTTGTCCCAAAATGAAAGTGATATTTCCTTTTAGGAAGTTAGTTATGCATGCAATTAAATTATCATAGTATCCCTATAATGAGTTAGTTATTATACCTTGAGTTTATTAGAACATATGACCATGGAGATACAACAGGAAATGAACAACACTGACAATCTTCTCCTTATTTTTTTCTCAGAAAGGAAACGAAAAGACTCATTTTGAGACAGAGAGAGTGTTTGTACATAGAATACCATACCTGTTCAGCTGTTTTTTCAACACCAAGAATGTCACCAAGTTTTGAGCCTGCAAGCTCCCAAAAACGTTGTCGTGATTTATTTGAACTTTGCTTTTCATGAACTTCCCGGACTAGGTTAGATCCTTTGCGTGAAATTATGGCCATATCTGATGTTGGGTCTTTAATTGGCATTATAGGCTCTGCTTGCTTAGTAAAAACAACTCTCCCATCAAGGAAAGGAGGCTTTGTATCTATGACATAAAGAGAGGATGAAATTTAAAAAAGGTAAATAGAATTTGTAGCATGGCAAATAAACCACATTTCAATCCATAAGTCATGAAAGCTTATGCTACTTTAACACTTACCATGTACAAGAAGAATAACCTTACGCTCGTCTTCATCATCAAACTCAGTTTGCACCTCAGTACCTCTAACAGCTCCAGATCTCAAAAGTTGACGATCTTCCCACTGAGCATTATCAGCAGTCAGCTGAGACAGCTTCTTGCTTTGAGAAAGAGACATCTTGGTCCCATCCTTACGAACCTGTATAAAGAATGCCACATTTCTTATCAGGGAAACAATTATATCTGTAAAATTTTAATATTGGACCACACAGAATGGTTTGGGATTCCACTGCTAAAATGTCAACCTTATAAGTAGGATTTCTCTTCCACTATTATATTTACCTTGTTTATATTATATTTTCCAATGTAGGCCTTAGTCACCACTTCATCAATATCAACGCACATTATTTTCATTCACAGAACTAATACCGGCTACACAAAATATGTCTCAGGAACCAAATGAGTATATTTGAATAACTTGAGTGTAAATGAATTTTCAGTTCTGTTTGTAAAATGATAATTTACAGATCACAGCACAAAACGTATCCAAAAATAGCCAGATAATTGCAAATTGATAAATAATAGGAAGAAAAAAAAACTATAAAGCCCATCTGTCACATACATTTCGTAATGCTTAAAATATAATGAAAATAAGTTCACAGTTGCAGAGGTCAGTTTTCAAGTTCTACCTTCTCAAATCAAATTTATATTGCTTATATACAAAAAGTAAAAGGCAAAAACTGGATAGTCTTTTTAAACTTAACATCCTAATAACTGAAATAATCACAAGCAAATAACATTATATATAACAGTTCATATACATACTTCTGAATCTAAGTCAAAACACAATATTTGTATTCAACATTTGGCATCAGGGCAACTAACAGTGCACAGTTACCATGCATTCAACGACTAATAGTGCTGCATAACACTTCCCACACACACACATACCAAAAATGTGTATCACATATTGCAGAGACAAACTGGAGACTTCAAACATACCAGTCTTTTCACCTCCGCCTCTTTCTTTTGAAAAGATGCCTCATCCCCAAGGAAAAATGAGGAGGTGTCAGAATCAAACATTGTGTTGCCTTCTTCTCTGTCATACCTGTATAACAAAAAATCAGTTCGCTAAAATATAATTTGCAAAAGGGAACTGTCACAATTCCATTTATCTAAAACCATCAAGTGATATGTACTGTGGCTCACTTACCATTATAAGTTGATCCAATAAAATCTATAGTAAGTATTAAGGTTTTTTAGTGAGAATTCGCTCCCAGTTTTAAAAGCCAAAAGTAAACTTTGCAGTTCATAAATGCCAAGGAAAGAAGTCCACAAATACTGTACATTTGGAAAACTGATTGCAATCAAGCTGGGAAAATGATATATGTTCATGCATACTACATTCCTTTCCAGGTATAGCTGAATACACCATAGGAGTACAACCAAGCATTGCATTTACATCCAACAAGCTTATAGTTAAATAAAGTAGTCAACCCCCCTTCCTATGCACACAATATATGTCACGAGAGAATCCAATAAATTTATTACCATGCACGGTCGGAATTGTACTCCATCTCCAGACGCATATTTTCAGTAATCTCGAAATCATGTTCTTCATCGGGATTAGTTCTATCTGCTTCCCCATCCTGCAAGTATGAAAATAAACTATAAATTTTACACTTGTGTGCCTAGTAGATCAGCAGAGCAGCATATGAAGTAAACCGAGGATGGAGATCCAAGATCATATACATACTTTAGTGGGAAATGAACTTTCCAGAAAATAAGTTAAGCTTAGATTTACAACTAAATGCAGAAGTCCAAACACTAATGATACTACCTTGTATGAATGGGAATTTTCAGTAGAAAAAGTATGTTGATGGGATCTGCTGCTATATCTAGAACTAGAAGATTTAACTGAGGCTCCAGAAGCACGAATAGGAATTGGAGAAGGAGATACGTGGTCCCATGGAGAAGCACCAGAACCTATACAAATTCAAGTGTGGTTAAATTAAGCCCATTTAAAATCGGACAATCATATTAGCTCTATCATTCAAAATATAAATTCACAAGCGGTATTTCATTTTCTTCTATTTTTCATGCCAGGAACCATAGTTTTGCATTCTTAACATACCACCGGAATTTGGTGTGTGGCCACCCAGCCAAGGAGAAACTAATCGGACATCAGGTGAAGCCCCAACTAACATTGGTGATGGAGAAGGTCGATGGCGCCTACTGCTATTTGAGTGACTATCCCTGCGTGGTGTTTCTTCCCATTCCCATCTCCCATCATCCCAGTCAGATCGACCTGCAAATTTTAAACATCAAAATTATAATAACTATGAGCAACATTTTTAAAATTTCAATGTCATTAGAATGGAAGCTAATTTTCAAGTATTCAGCATGCAAAAATATAAGGAATTTTTTTTAATAACAATTTTACAAAAGAAATTTGTCAGCCATGTAGACTACATTATAAACAAAAACGTTGTGAAAGTAATGATATTTCTAAAATGTTGAGATTGAATACACAAACTTTCGGGAAACTCCTTCCCCAATTTTGCCATTCTAAGAGTGAGAAATGGAAAACTAGGACCAAAATCCACAATGTAATTCTAAAAAAACGGCAATTCAAGTATCTAGATAAATATTTCAACAAAGAGTTATATCAAATGCCTGAAAACCACTTCCCCTTTCCATCTCTCTGTACCTTGGAATAAATAGAAAATAATTATAAAAAGAGAACCTTAAGCTAAATAAGAAACAATCACATACCAGGTGTCCTCCTTGCCCCTTCATATCTACTTCGTTTTCTATCATATTCTCCCCTATAATCGCGTTCATATCGACCACGTGCTTCCCTCCCATGATACTGATCTTCACCATCATTACTATATCTTTGCCTATCCCTCGAGCTTTCTCTTCTATTATCATCTCTGTAATCTCTTCTGTCACTATAACGATCATCCCTTTCATATCTAGGGCTTCTAGACACATTACTCCTCGAACTTCCGTAAGATGTTGCTGGAAACTTCAATTCACAAGAAAAAAATGCATATCAACAAACAAAAATATATTTTCACGCAAACTAATTTGACCTACAAAGAACCTTGTGTCACAATATAATCAGACTCAACAAATACAAGCAATCAAGTATTTATGTTATAAATTCTTAACTTTATAAACTGCATAGTTACATAAGACTAATCAAATGAGCTAATTAAACATATGAAAGCCCTAAGAGCAGAACTGCCAAAAACTTATTTGCTTGCTACTCTTGTGATGTGTTCCTCACAACAGCCGTAAATCATGCACAAACTTATCACTATAACAGACATGCCAGAATTAAAATCAACCAACAACATCAATAGCGCAAACCTACTCAAAAACATATAGAACTTCAATAAACAGCATGTCAGGTACACAACTCCAAAGATACAAACCTTCAAGTTTTCATCTTATTGGATAGTTATGGCCAAGAAACATTCATAACAACAATTTGAATCACTTAAAACCAAAACCTTTAAAGTTTAAAAGAAGGTTCCCTCTAGACTAATAATAGTATTCATACGAGCTGCCACCACTCAACTGCATGTAGATTTTCAGCAGGTTCTCACTTGTTTTAGGTTATAATAGAAACCATACAAGCTCTCTAAGGAAAACCAAAATCACATACAGTATACAGATAACAAACCCACCCTGGCACACAAGAAGAATAGAATGTTATTACTGAACTCCATGGGTCACTGACATAAATAATAATGAAAAAGAAAATTAACTTACATCTGAGCCAATATGTTCTCTCGAGCGATGTGTATCAAAACTATCACTAACGTGTCCTTCCTGAGTGATAAAACTTTCTGCAATCCAAGGATTACAACATTTATTAGACCCTGAATAAATTATGCTATCGAGATAGTTTGGGAGGCAAAAGGTTGAATGGAATTTTTTTTTTTTTTTCTTTTTTTGAAGAAAGCAAAGAAGGCATAAAATGTACAATAAAAATTTGAAAAGCACGATAAACTAATAGAGTTTCTGACTTTAAACAATTCCTATTAGAGATTCAAACCTTGACAAAGAGCTAGTAGTGGAGTAAGGTATCTATACTGTTAAAATGATGAGCTAGTAGTGGAGTAAGGTATCTATATTGTTAAAATGATGGTATGACCGTATGATACTATACTCTAGCATACTATATATTCTGGTATCACAGAGCACAAAGACATTGAACAGCATGTCATTTCAGAAATAGATAAATGATAAGCACAACACGGCAATGACTGGAAAAAAGAAAATAGGGTTTCAGTGTAGATTAAAAGCAGTTAATTTGATAAAAATTAAATGAAAGGCTACCAGCTCGAGAAATCTCAGTTGCAGATGTTTCACGATATCTCCTATTAACAGCATGACTGCGAGAGCTGTTAACTGCATTGCTCCCAACTTCATCTATTGCAGATACTTCAGAGTTCTCCTCCTCATCAATTGATGACATAACAGATGCACCTTTTTCTCTTGGGACCTTGAATCCAGTATCACCCTTAGATGCGCCACGCTTTGCACTAGCAAGGGCATCTAACCCTGTAACATGCATTTAAAAATACTTACAACAAGCATAAAAAGATAGCATGGAGCAATGATCCACACTCACAGGCGAAAAGAGAAAACTAGAGGAGGAGGTTAACTTGAGAAATACAGGAAATAATTTTCAAAATCTACTGAAAGAAGATGTAACAACAATAATATGCTTGAGATTCCTGAGTTTTTCATCTTAAAAGTTTATAATGTCATAACATTTGGCAACAGTGCGCCTACATAATTATAATGGAAGAATGAATTGTGACGCATGAAATTGGGTTTGCTTAAAAAAGCACAAAAACAAGAACCGTAAATCAATCCATTGAAAGAACTTTAGGAATTAAAAAAAATTAGCTTAAACATATTGGAAAGTGCAAAATTGAAACGGAGGGTAAGACCAAAAGTACAAGCAGAAAACTATTGCCGAGGACCAAGATAAAATGAATAAGTATTATTTACTGGAGGTCATGACGTTAGATGAACAGCATAATTCTTAAAGGTATACTGAGTTGAACCTACAACATCTAAATGGATGCCACAATGAATTCATGTGGCCTACACTCACTAGCTTGCACCATGAGTTGGGTTAAAAAGATAAACTGCTGCCTTTAAGAAACATATATGTGAGCTCAAAATCATACCTAAAAGAGATTTTCTCTCAGGAGGTCTAAACACCACTCTATCCTTCCCCGGAAGGAATAATCCACCACCGCTATTTTTCTCCGGTTGCAGCATTACAGTAGCCTTATCTGAATTAATAAGCCCAGCATCGACTCCTTTTTCCTAAACAAAACAAGCAATCAATACTATCAAGCACAAGTCACATAGGGTGTAACACAAAAGCATACAAACAAAGCAATTCAGATACTAACCTCCATGTTAGCTAAATTACCAACACTAATAACCACAGCAATGCCACCTGAATAGAGACACAGAAGAGGAAAATTTTCAGAAAAATGCCTCAATCAACAAGAAGCCTAAAACTTAAACTTGATCTCAAATCTCAATACAACACAAAGTCAACAGCAAATTTGTAGATTTTAGCAGCAAAACTATGTATAATTGTATCTAGACAAAAAAAAAACAATTAATTAGCTTCAAGCAAGAGAATCTCCGTTTACTAAGCAAAATATAAAAACTACAGACAACTACACCATCAGCGAACAGCAAACTCTAAACCCGAACTTAATTCCGATTCGAAAGAAACAGGAACAGCACATTCAGATAAAGTACTAACAAAACCACTTAAAACTCAGAACTAAGAAAGCGAGCAATTGATAAGCTTCGAGCAAGAGAAGCTCAAATTGCTGAGCAATTTACAGCATTGGAGATGCAGAGAGCACCGGCATAGATTCGAATGAAACTTTCAAATAGTGAGGGCGGATCAGGAAGACTTACAGAGATTTTAGACAATGAAGAATACGACGATTAGGGCAGCGGCGGTGGAGAGGAGGAGGCAATCCTTGGCTCCGGCGAGTCGAAGAAGGTAGTGCTCGACCAATTGAGCAGAAGCAGAGAGAGCAAATCCAGAAGAACCCTAACGGCGACGACGAGGACTGGTCGTGCAGTGAATCGGGAAGAGACGGAGAGAGGGCTTTTAGGCAACGAGATTTTGTTCTGTTCCTTTAACACTTCGTATTTGGATGGCAAAAAAAATTAGGACTCCGTTTTAGAAATTTTAATTTGTGGGATCTTAAATATAAGATAGAATAAAAAAAGGGTAATTACAGTTTCCACCTCTATGGTAAGGTCTGTTTTCACTTGGAGCCCATTTGGTTTGTTTTCGTACTTTTGGCTACTCTATGGTTTGCAAAAGTTGTTCCGTCAGTTAGATTTAACGGAAAATGACATTTTTTTGTCATGTGCCCAGCACAT
>JAYMSZ010002848.1:0-11373 GCA_036897665.1 Pelargonium citronellum
CCGGCGAGACATTATATATTGATAAGAAGAAGGGTAATTTTGGAATTTCAAAAATAATTGTCATGTGCTGAGCACATGACTTGATAAGTGGAATATTCCGTTAACTTTAACGGAAAATTTGGACGGAAAAAAGTTTATCATAGTTCAGGGTATTAAATAGTTAGTTTCAATAGTTTAGGGTAGCCAGGGTTAAAATGTGTATAATTGAGGGGTGGTATGTGTAATTTACCTAATTATATAAGCTCCTCAACATTGCAGGCATTTTTTTACTACTATGACACTGCAAATCCCCCGATTCCTAAGGAGGTTGGTGCTAATGCCTAATTGTTACAACATCGATCATTTTTTTGGTACACAACTTGTAGAAGTGTCACTTACATTTTTTTAAAAAGGAAATTATACATGCATGTAGTCGTCATACATGCCAAATACATGTAAGACTGAAATTAAATCATAGCATTTCATCACAACTAACACAAGATGAGCCCTACTACCAATACCACATCCCTTTGAAAACCAAAGCTGGCCAAAAACAACAAATGAGACTCACTTTCCACCTATCACAATCTGACACGTGTCTTACATGTATTTGACATATAAAACGGCTACATGCGCCAATTTTTTTTTTCTGTAGGTATGTTGGTCGCTTTGTAGTTTTCATAAAAAGGAATATGTTCCTTTTATTTTTCCTTTTTACTTAGGAGTCTTCCTACTATTCCTGACACTATGATAGTTTCATAATTACTTGAAATAAAGTGGGTAATAGAATATATGGATGAGTATGGTGCACAATATTTAGATGTTAATGGAGATTTTTTTATATATATGGTTTTGCCTTCTAGACTAAATTTTTTATTACATATTTTAGTTTTGGCCCTTGTATTGTTGGCGACGTGGCAACTTACATGTATGTAAGGTACTAGTAATGCGACGGTGGTTAACTTGACATACAAGGTTAACATGATTAAAATAAATAAATAAAAAATTGGAAGAGACAAAATCATTTAACATTTTAAATAATGGGTTGACAACGAATTTTGATTGAACAGTAGATGATGGCAAATAAAGTGTTGAGTCTTGTAGTATTTTCTCTAGAATCTCACAATGGTTTCAAGGCAAATAAACAATTCTGAAAAGGTTGTGAGGCATCGGTTGCTAACGGGTAGAGCAGCGGTTGTTGCTGTCGAGACGGTGTGGGACATTTGCATGGTTCTCTCTCTAATAGTCTAATACCTAAAAGAATAGTCTTCTAAACAACAGCTAAAATTGGCATTGTTACCAATTTGGTTCAATGAGAACACTAAGGTGATTAGGTGAAGAAAAAAAATACTTTAGAAATTTATGACTCTGATGTCAACTTAAGGGTGGTTACATGAAAAAAATTTATTTTAGAGGATTATATGACTTTGTGTCAATTTAAGAGTGATTAAGTGAAGATACAAAATGTTAGAGGGTTATGTGATTTTAATGACAACTGAGAGATCTGCCAAACTAATCATATATTGAACTGTGAAAAAAGAATGAATATTTTGTGAAAAAAAAAACTCAGAAGATCATAGAATTAATCACATATTGAATTGTTTTATAACTATGTCTATTGTCCGGGCTCCAATTCTTGTTCCGTTTCTGGTCCTGCATCACTGTTCTGACCACCGGGAGGGCTAATACCAACTTCATGAGCTACTACTCCATGTAACCGCACTTCTTCTTCTGATGTGTCTTTGAACTTGCCTTGTACTTGCAACTCTACACCACTTTCAACATCACCAGCATCATCAACTATCATGTTGCTGAGCTTGAATATGTAAATCCATATCAGCACCCCAAAACTGATGAAAAAATTGGCACTGCTAGATACTGTTACGAACATGTAATACTTGTCGAGCCGACTTGAGTTCAGGTTTTTCCCAAACCACCTTTGAAATCCTAAAAGACAAAATATGCTGAGGATGCTTCCAATTCCAGTGAAAAAGTTGTTGAATACGTCGGCGTAGCCTTCCATTGATTCGGGAACTTGGTAGTTGTAATACTCAATTACCCCGTCCATTGTAAGTCCTTGGGCACATCCGGAGAAAAAGAATTGGGGGAGTAGAGTCCATACACTTACTGGTATTGTGTCCTTTGCCTCGAGCTGTAACTGATTTTCTTGTACTACCCTCAACTTATGCGCCTCCACCTTCCACGCGGAGGCAAAGCAGAGAGTATGCATAACCATCCCCAAGCAAATCCTTGTTATCATCCAACACCTTCTTCTTCTGTCATTGTGGATCCGTTTCAATAGCAAGTCATACAGAGAGGAGGCTGTGGTACTTGACACAGTCTCGAACATGAGGAGTCGGGTGATATCCATCCCGAACTCCATGTTGTTGGCTTGCTCGGAAAAGAAAGTGTTTGCTGTTGTCCGCACTAGACCAAATCCAATAGAGACAACAATCCACATAGGAACCATTGTGAGTAGGAGCTTGGTTTGCATTACTTGATATACTGTGCAAAGCCTGCCTTGCTTTTGTTGTTGTTGTTCTAACTCGGTACAAATAGAAGAAGACGGCGAGAAAGAAGAAGGAGATGAGAAAGAAGAGGGCGGTTCTTCTATGATTGCTGCCTTGTCTAGCCATCTGCCGATTCCTAAATCAGGCAAGAGAAGGGGGTGATTTCCCTCGTTTTGGAAGAATTTTCTAGGATTTTGAGGATATTGGAGGTTTCTTTTAGAGTATGCGGCCCGAAAAACTTGCTTAACGATAGTGATAGGGGTGATTACAGGCTCAATGGGGTGGTATTTGGATGTTCCACTCCAGAAAAGAGAGCAAGAAACCGCAATCATAGATGCTGAGAATATTAACTGTACTTTCCACTCAAGTAATTTAGAAAAGAAAATGATAAGAATCAGCGACATCAACCAAGCAACGATCTTCCACACATTGAATCGAGCCTCTACTCTGTCATTTTCATCTTCCTTACTAGCTGCTTCTTGCTCGGTGTCATGGCTTCTCAATTGGCATTTGAAAAATTCTTCTAAAATAGGCTGTGATCCAGTTTTGCCGATCCCGATCAGTGCAACAACAAAAGTGTACAACAGTAGACCTTGTGGAATTAGCTCATAGGCGGTAAGGCCTAGCAGCACCAATCCCTGAAAAAAGCAATAAATTGTACTAACAATTAAATTCTATTCTTGATCAAAACATGTACAGGTTCATAAGAAAGAGATTACTAGTACTTACAATAGTATAAGCAACAGTTGAAAACATAATAACTTTCTGATGTCGCCCATAGGCATCTGAGACATAAGTTAAACCAAGTAGGAATAAACTCGAGATCCCGTCTCGTAGAGTCGATAAAATGGCAGCTTTAAGGAGAGTATTGCCGTCCCAATTATCAGTGAAGAATGTTGTCAACACAGATAAAGTTGTATAGTTTATGTATCTGTGAGTGATAGCCAAACCCGACACAAACTTGAGACTGATGCAAAGGCAGAGGTAGTAGCGTGCGCAGGATTTGAGGCGGTTACGCCAAAACGAAAACAAATAATCATACAAAGTTTTGCCCACAAAGAGTGTGAGTGTGAGAGGATTAGGGAGCAACCAAAACTCTGTCATTGTATTGCTTGTAAGATGATAACAGAAATGAAATGAGAATATTCAAAATTTGGTGTTCCATTTTATAGGTCTCCGAGCTGCAGATATGTAGTCTGCCGCGAAACTTGAAGGAAAGAGATAGTTAGTTATGTTTGAAGTTCCTGGAAACGAGGTTCAATAGTAACTCAGGCCGTGTAAAATGAATCTAAGTAGTGTTTAAATTGTAGTGTTGTTTTTTTGTTTCTCCAATCATCTACTACTGCTTTTTGCTAAAGTGGACGGTTGTATATCAGGATGTCTCTTTTCTTTTCCTTTTTAAAAAATACACGTCTAACACTGTGCTCTTACTTAAAGACTCAATCATTTGATGGGTAGTGAATTATTTTGGCACATTTTGACTATTTTTTCAGGTATATATATAAGACATAACAAATGAACATCTCTCAATAGTATCTCCTGGTTGACTTGACTATTGGATGGATCAATTTTTAATTTATGAGCAACACAAAGAGTGTTTGTTTTGGCTTGTAAAAAATAAAAATATGTTTTTATTAAGTTCTGTGGTTTGTAAATTTGAAAGTGCTCGCAGACAAAAAAAAATAATAATAATCATAATTTTATATTTTGATTTTCAATTTTTATCATTTTATACATTCTCATGCAATTTGTTAAAAAAAAACATGTATTTTACCTCTTCTCTTCGCCAGCAACAACAAGCTCAGACTTGTTTCTGAACTCCATCTGGTTTATAATTGAAATAGAGGCCCGCAACAAGTTCTGTGTATTGAAAACTGTACTCGTTGTTGTTTGATTTTGATTGTTGAGAATGTTTATTTTGAGGGGGGTAATTACACAAATCTTTCACGTGATTTTGTCCACAAACAAATGACTATTCAATTTAAAAATTCACGACACATAACTAACCTAAAGTATTTGTCCGCGACAATTAGTTATCTTAAGCTTCGAATCCAAATTATATTATATGAAATAGTATGGGTAATTACAGTTTCACCCCTTATGGTAAGCTTCCATTTCAGTTGACACCCCTTAAATAATTTTTTGAACTATTGACCAGTCTATGGTTTGCAGAGTTCAATCAGTCAGTTACATTTGACGGAAAATGACATTGTTTAGTCATGTGTCATCACATGATCAATTTTTTTTTTTTGGAAACTCCAAAATACCCTTGACTTCACCCCTTCTTCAACCTAAGCTAGCCGGAAAATTCATAAATTCGCCGAAAAATTCATAAACTCGGGTTTGTGACTAAATTAATTTCAAACCAAATAATCAAATCCAAATCAAATAAAAAATAAACCAAATCTAATTACAACAAAATCAAAATTCATACAATATCTCCAAACCAAATCAAAATCCATACCACAAATCCATACCAAATCAAAATCAAAATGAACCAAATCCAAATCATTGAAATCAAGATGAGGTTAGATGAATTAGGTTAGTGAGTTAGAGTTTGTTTGGGGAAGGAGGATAAATCTATCATTTTACACTATAATTAACTGTGCTATTGACGGAATGAACCTTGCAAACAATAAGGTATTCAGTAGTTCGAAAAATTACTTAAGAAATACCAACTGAAATGAAAGCTTACCATAAGGGGTGAAACTATAATTACCCCTAAAAAATTCAAGGATCAAATTAAATCGAAACACAAAAACTAATAGACTATTTTTAGATTGAAATACAAAAATTAAGAAACTATTATAAATTAAAAAAATTCAAGAATTATATTAAGTCGATCCATGAATCAAATTGCTTTTACCGAAGAAAAAGAAGTCGCAGAAGAATAGTCAACGGTGAACTCGGCTGGAACTGAGAGATCTGTCGATCACTGTTTAAGGGTTTAAGGAGGGTTTAAGCTTCGGTTTCCACCACTAATTCTCCTCCCATTCTCGCAATCCCCAGTCTTCCTCTATCCCCCACCATCTCAGAATCCAAAACCCTAGAAACCCAAACCCAAACCCAAACCTCTTCATTAATGGACGCCACAGACCCAGAATCGGTGGACGACACTAAGCACCAAGGCGGGGACGAGGCGGAAGAAGAAGAAGAAGAGTGTGGGTTTTGCTTGTTCATGAAGGCAGGTGGGTGTAGAGACAATTTCATAGCTTGGGAAGATTGCATTGCAGATGCCGACAAGAACAAAGAGGAAATTGTAGAGAAATGTGCTCAGGTCACTGCCACTCTCAGGCAATGTATGGAGGCGCACCAGGACTACTACGCACCATTACTGCAGGCGGAGAAGGCTGTGGAGGAGCAGGTCAACAAGGAATTGGAAGAAGAGAAGGCTTCAAAGCCTGCCAACGAAAATGTGGCTCCAGCCAATTAAAGACTTGTCAGGTGTTTTTATGATCATTGTTTGATTGTAATTTGGGGACACTTGGAATTTTTTTAGGTATAGTTATGAAAATGCTGATTTAGAGATCATGAGCTAGTCCCTTATTTAGATAATGCCGTATGTGGTTTCTTTGAAATAAGTTGGATTGAATTTTCATTCTGAACTCATCCCTACACAATAAAATAGAATTTTACTTTCCAGCTTATTATCTTTTTGCATTTCCATGTTTAGCTTTGACAATGTCAATTTGATGATCTAGTTCATACACAGTTATAGAGTCTCCTCAATGAGAAACTTTCTACTGTAAAGCAATGTTATGTGCTCAAGAATGCATATCACTTATACTTGTTGCTAGTGTGCTCCTTCACTTTCAAATGATTGGAAAAATGTGAATTTTTCACAATATATTTTTATAATTTTGTTCTTCGTATGTTCTGTTGACAATTCATATTTTCCTGATTTTTGTTGGGATACTAGTCACGTTTTATATATATTTCTAGGTTTGATGGCAAGATTCAAGCTTCAGACTTAGACATAAACAAACTCTCAAATTCGTCAATGTTATCTGCTTTTATGTATAACTATTGTAGAATATGCAGTGAAAATTTTCCTTTGTATCAAAAGATAGAATGTCTTCTGGTGACTGGCAAAGTATCCATGGGTACATCAGCATTGCATTCCAGACAGCAGTTAACTCATATCATTCATTCTATGTGTTTTTACCATTTGTGCAAGTATATGAATGGAGATACTCATTTGTTGTATACTTATCTTGGAAATTTTCAGTTGTGCTTTTCCTACTCACTATCTGTGCAACAGAGAGTTACTTTAGTTTCCTGTTTGGTTCCTTATTCTATGACTGCTCTGATGTATTAGTATCTCTAATGATTCGAACCTCTTAATATTTCCTGGCATCTCTTTCAAATTTAGTATCAGGTTCAATGGGTAGTGTACTTTTAGATTTGTCCTTACAGATATTCCATAGTCAATAAGTAATGTATAGGACGGTAAATTCTAAGAAGATGGACATCCACAACCAGAAAGTGATGCGGAGGCTCGCAAGCAAGCAACTTGTAAGTGCTTGTCTGGTCCCATTGCTTTTGATCCAAATCTTTCCTTTCCAGGATAAGCTAGTAGATTTGATTGCATAATATTTATGTGTCAGTGGCGCTGGCAGTGGGTGCACCGTTGTCCCATAATATGTAATGGCAATCATTTTCGGATCCGTTTTCAAATCTTCATCTCAAATTAGATTCTTTTGTCAGACTTCTTCTTGTTAATAGTGAGTTTCTTTATTATCTGGATGATTATCTGAACAATCATTGCTGGATTTGCATATATAGTTCGTAAAATGCATCACATTTTGGGTGGTGCTCTTAATCCAGTAAGTTCATAGTTATTGGCAGTATATATAGTTATTGGTTAAACTGCAAATCAGCAATATGATTGATCATAATGCATTGGTTGTTTGCTCACAATTGCAAAATTTGTGCTGCCAGAATTCACTTTGTTTCTTCTGTTTCATCAGAATGCCGCATATCTGATTATCCGAGGCATGAAGATACTGCATCTTCGTGTACAGCAGCAAAATACAACAGGATTGAGGATGACCCAAATGTTAGAGGCACATCCCAAGGTACATTTTTGGGTTTCTTATGTGAAAACGTAACTGTTATGAATGTAATGTTGTGGCTTGTGTGTTTGTCATCTTTAAGAGGCTTACCATCGAAGGTCCTAAATAAACTCAATTTGAACCCCAAAAGATCTATTGTTGCAGTCCTTAATGCCAATTTCACCATATATATTAGTATATTACTGCCCCTCGAAGTCATGAGGATAAATATATACAGGTACACGTGAAGTTATTGGGCTGTTACACATTTAGAGCACGTTATGATCAATCACATCATTAGATGCATACTAGAACAGCCAGCTAAAATGAACTTCATTGATTAATTTTGTGTTCACTGCAGAAATTGATTTTGGGTATTAAACTAATAAACTATATTAGCAGGATAATAGAGTTACTGGACAGCATTGGTTTGCCTTTGCCATATCCCTTGAAAAACTGACGTGAAGGTCTTGCAAGCGACAAATGACTGGTTTTGGTGGCGTGGTTAGTTTTGAGGTGTGTGCGGTGCCCTGATTCCACATACTCTACTATTTCAATGTCTATTTGAGTGATTTACCGATTCTTGATGCCTCTGTTGGTGTTCACTTTGTAGATTGACATTTGACGGAGACTTGATGATTACTGCAAAGTTCATAGATGCCTTGAAAATTCCTTATATAGCTCCTTCCTTTGGAGACTGTGAAAGCATTGTATATCAGCCTGCAACTATGTCATACTGGCATTCATTCTGTTTTCCACTTTGTAATGTTGGCAAAGGATGTTCTTCAGAACAAAAGCCTGTTAGGACAACCTGGTGCGATTCAGCTTTGGAGTTAAAGGCTTCAACGACTTAAAGGATGATATCCTCCAGGCACTAGAGACCATATATGGTGAGTTGCTTACATTTTACTTTGGTCAAGCATGCTTTCTGAGACTTTGTTTTCGCACAGTTGTGTCCATGTTCCAACATCCTCTCAGCCTTAGTTAATTTGATGCCATTTTTGTCTAGCAACTCTAGCCATTGAATTAATTTATTTAGGTAAGTACCAACTTGATCCTTCTAAGTAGTTGAAGAATTTATGTGAAATGAATTCCTTCAACACTCAACCCAAGTGGTGGGTTCTTTCTTATCTTCTAACTGGGGTCAATTGCCATTAAATCCTGGGGCTCACTATATAAATTTAGAAGAAAAAAATATATAATACAAGATTCAATAAACAAAATAAGAAAGATGAGAACATTTCTTCCAGGCTATGGAAAATTCGGATGTTCAACAAAGGGACGTAGCCAAGAAAATGGTGTGTTATATATTATAAAGGCTATGCGTCTTTGTCATCATCTTCATCGTAGCTGAATGGTAGTGGCACTGACTTGAATGCTCGGTACTTGCCTATGTTGTTCAAATGCTCATTCTCCAATCTGCAATGTTTAGTAAGTTACTTGAAGAACTAAATTAACTGTCATCAACAATATTACTTAAATGACTAGTTCCAAATTATTACCTGAAGAAGTTCCAAATGCCACGACGAATGATCTCAAGACTAGCAGCAATGGTGACTAAGGTTTGTGGATGCAAGTGAATGTCAAAATCCAATACAGTTTGCAACCAGGCAAATCTCAGTATTACATTCAGTACCTGCAAAATTAAGTTACCATCAATCACAGAAACTAAGTATGGCTTAACTTGCTGTTGAAGTAACAGTAATTACCATGGCGATGTAGTAGACCTTCTTGTGAGGGACAAGAAGCTTGTCTCTCAACCAAGGGTTCTTGGAATTCCTGTTAAGAACACCCCAGTCATGGACAAAGTCCCACCATGTGCAGTAGGTTGCTGCAGCGGCTGAGACTATCCCAGCCAGCACGAACCACGCATATCCTTTGTCGAGAGTGTAGGCTGTCCTCAAGCACACCGCCACTATGGTCAAGAAGTACTTGAGCCCGTTCCATCCTTGCTCCACGCTCTTCTCTTCGTACAGCCTTCTGATGCATTGCATAAGCCGAAACATGTATGGAATCACAGCAACGATGAAGTTGAACGTATTGTAAATCGGGTATGTTTTGCAGTGGTTCTCTCTCAGCTTGTAGTCTCCCCAACCGTAGTAGCAAACGTAGAATTCAAGACTCCTGAAGGCTTGCACCTGGCTCGTCAACTGATCTCCCAGGAAGAAATCCGGCAGTGTCACCTTGTACAGAGGAGCACCTATGCAGTGCAACAGGCATGTCAAGAAGAAGTAACGATTCGCCTTGTACAACACGTTGAATGGCAAGAACAGCATGACGAATATGAACTGCATGCGCACAACAATCAACGATTCATCACTTCACTTCAATTATGTCAATTATATAATGATTCACTTTGATCATGAAACTTACCACGACCAGAAAGAGAGGGAGGAGCTCAGTCAAGGGCTCAAAATTTTTCGTTTTCGGGTCAATCTGCATATCAAGATTGGATAGCACGCAGAGTAGTGCTAGTGCTGCAATGCCAAAACTAACTAGCAGAACTTGCCGGTACCCCAGCTCGGTTCCTTGCTTGAAACCGAAGATGAAAGCATAATTCACTCGGTACTTTCTCCAGTAGAATATGTTGATTGCAAACATTATCAAGTGCAGAACAATGAACCCAAACAAACTGCAAATGTTAACAAGATTAGCATAATTTCAGAACAAGCTATATTGTCATGAAACTGACCATATCCATATGTATTACCTATAAAGTGGAAACATGGTGTTCATGTATTTTGTTGCCTCCGGATCATCCATGATTTTTCTCGTTCGAATGATATAGAAAAGTGCAATAACAAGAGCGGATGTGCAACCAGCAAAGTAACCTACAAAATTTTAAGTTCAAGAGGACTTAACATCTTATTCGAAACGAATGTGATTCGATACATAAGTAAAGTATAACATATATACTTACCAACTGAGAATGTAGTTCTATGCCTCTCTCTCCTTGCTTGTGGTCTCAATATGTTCATCCCTTTAGCTCGGTTCGAGTTCGAGAAGTGCTTGATGAAGGTAGCTTCAACTCTGTCCATGAGCTTGGTCACCTCATCAGAGCTGCCTATATAGGAGTTGTCCACCATCTTCATGTAAGCTTTTGATGCACTTCTTGAAGTAATCTGCAACAACAAATTCATTATTTCAGAATCAAAGATGTATTAATCTTCTTGGTTCCATCAAGAAATGTTTGTACATACCTTGTCATATTTCTTCATGATTTTAGAAAATCCCAAGATATTCAAGAAGCTGAAGCTCTTGAGAAGCCTGAGCTTCTGATAGAACTCAACAAAAGCCCTCCGGAGCTGTTCCTCAACCCTGGTCAAATTTTCCCTGGTGAAGTTGAGCTCTGTGTGTCCTGGGACCTTGAGGACACCTTTAATGGTGGACCTAGGAGTCTCCAAATTGTTGTGGAGCTTCACATTTCCTAGGATCTCCATGGGAGCTATGCTTGTGGGAACTATGCTCATTTTTGGTTTCTGCATCTCAACCTTTTCCTTGGATTCCTTAATTTCTTCGACCGATTCATCGATCTCGTGATGGCTCGAACCTTCTTCAATTACATCCATCTGAAACCTTCCTGCAAAAGACATCCAAAACTAAAATCAAGAACAAGGCAGGATGGGCTAAGCGGTTTAAGCACTTCGGTTTTCTTTTGAGGTCTCGGCCTCTCGGGTAGTCGGGTCCGAGTCTCCCTGCTGACGTCTGACGATATGGAATGAGTTATTTGGGTTTAAAGGGGAGAGCTGCGTTTGCTGATAAAAAAATCAAGAACAAGAAACAGAGCAAGCCTTAGGAAAAAAAAAAAAAAGGATTTTGGTAAAATACGG
>JAYMSZ010002849.1:0-11372 GCA_036897665.1 Pelargonium citronellum
TAAACCCGCCTCCGATGATCGGGAACCGCCACCGTGAATGAGAGTGGAAGAGGGAGTTTCATTTTCATTTTTATTTTTAATTAAAAAATAATGAATATCCAAGTCAGCATGCTACGTATGCAATTTTTGCCACATGGATGCCATGTAGGCAATTTTTGCCACGTCAGTATGCCAGCGAGGCATTTGACGGAGAAATTGACGGAATTGGACGGTGGGTACTACAATGGGTTCAAAAATAAAAGATTGGGTACAAAATAAAAGTGTGGGTACTAGATTGAATGCAATAAAAGTTTGGGTACCACATTTGTGTTTCGCTCAAAGTTTGGGTACTAATTTTACCTTTATCCCATTAAAATATGGTTGATGCACAATTTCTTTGACCACTTATAGGTCGACAAATGTACTTGAAAACAATTTTAACATTCATTAGAGTTCCATTGGACATCAAAATCCATAGTACCCATCATTTTCTTCAAAAAAAAAAGTCTCATTCTATTCCATCGTACGCTTTCACCATATCAAATTTAATTGTTTAATCGCTGCCCAACCCACCCGACCCTGAGTTTTTCTCCTATACCAATGAATAATCTCATTTACCACACAAGTATTAATCATTTATGAGACGACCGAGAATAAATGCACTCTGGTTCAAAGAGATAACATGACCAATAACTCGCTTTAATCGGTTAGCCCACATCTTAGCTAAAATTTTATAAACAACATTACACAAAAGAGATCGGTCACAGATCACCAATTACCTTTGGATTTGGCTTTTTCAGGATGAGCACATTCGTTGTATGATTGGGCTTGCTTGGAATCCAATTGAACATACTCCAAACATGTCGCTGCTACATCCGCACCCACAATCTTCCAATGACGCTAAAAAAAGCGTGGTTCATACCATCTAGGCCCGAGGACTTATCTGGATGTATACTATCAAAAGCCATCTTAACATTTTTAGTAAACTCCCGCAACAACTCTCATTCTGCTTGACCAACACCCCCCCTCTCCACAAAGCTGCTAACCAGGTCTGGCTCCACCCCTTCCGTTCAGAAAATTAGCTTATAATTATGCAGAATGAACTCTTCCAATCCCGGATCGATCCTTCAACAACCACCCACCACCCAGAGCTCGAAGTTGTGATATAGAATTATTGCTTCATAAACCACTCGTAGTCGCATGAAAGATGCGAGTTTTGAAATCTCCCATCCGTATTCAATTTGTCTTGACACACTTATAATATTTAAAAAGGTGGGTAACATGTCATAAGGAGTACTGTCCTCAAATAGAGAAATTATGGGAACATGAGACAAACAGACACGACCTTATCTGTCCCGTTGTCATTCTTATGCTCACTTTTTAAATATTTTTGGTGAAAAAGTTAATTGTATTTAAATATAATTCTACTTAAATTACGACTTTTTTTATTTGAATTATAAATTGGTCCATTTCTCAAACAAATAATTATATTTAGGTCCATTTCTCAAACAAAAAATTGTATTTGATTGGAATGCGTAGCAGCACCAACCAAACAAAGGATTCGTGTCTCCTGATGTGGTTTATCCTAATCCACCCCAATCCGCCAAACATAGTTTATGGATACTTTTCACCGTTGTCCAAACGGTCCATTTGGTAGGCATTCCAAAATCCAAATAACGTACCAAAGCGTCAAAGCCACTGTTCCTTTCGAAGACCTCCTTCTCTGCTCTCACAGAGATATCAGATTTCCGAAGGCCCCAAATTTGAATCACTAGAACTCTGCAACTTCAAGCACTCGCTTTCCATTCCTCTTCCTCCTCATTGTGTATACTTATAAATATTATATATATTTTTCAATAATAATCGTGATCAATAAACAATTCTCAATCTCTCGCTTCAACTGTGGTTGCTTAGCTCCGGAGGTTTCTGTATCACATTCCTTGCCTCTCAAGCTTTCTTTTCTTCTCAATTTTATATACACATGCGTGCTTAGTTAAGGGTTCTGGTGAATTTTTGTATCTGGCCATTTCTGCTTAAAAGATCCTGGTGAGTTTTTTTTCCTTCTTTCAGTTTTTAGGGCTTCTGAAGTTGAAGTTTGTGTTCTTACATGCAATTTCTGGTGGGTTGCATTTGAAATTTGAATGATTGTTTTGTTGTGAGTAGTTAAATCAACTGGGATTTGGGAGCTGCTGAAGTAATTTGTAGTGCTAGTATAAGAAACTAGATTCATGACATCAAGGACATTGAGGAGGAGGCTCCACCATGGGGAAGTTGATGGGAGAAGGAACGAACATTACAATACCTCCGATGTGGATGGTTTAAATGAACCTCTTCTTGGGAACTATGAGCGTAATTTAGATGATAGCCGGTCCAAGGTCAGCTCTTGTTCTTAATGCTAATTTATATGGTTAATCCATCAAAGGGTGAAAATATAATGTTTTCAGTATTTCATATATGTTTTTAATTTGTATTTTGCTGTATTTAGACTCGGACGCTTGAAGATATCTGGGATGATGATAGGAGTAAAGAAAGTCTTCATTGGACCTCTTTATTCTCACAGTTGGTTGCACAGTGGGCACAATGGTTTGGTGTGCTACTTTGCTTACTCCTTCTTTTTTTCTTTTGGTTTACAATAATGCTTATAGATGAATTACTAGTGGAATTCACACTAACTTATGTTGCTTGCATATGATGGATACTACTCCTTGTCTCCTTTTAATATGGTATCTAGGTCCAAGTTTAGGAGAAAAATAATATTAACCTCTCTGTAGCAGTGGACTTATTTTTTCAAGTGATCATTCCGGCACTGTAAGATTACTGTAACACATACGTAAATGTGCGCTTGTGTGTAGTGTTTTATTACGTAATAGTGTAGAAGATGTTAAGCTCTGTTTCATCTAAATTAATTTTAGATGGGAACGTGGCAGTTGTTTAGCCGATGAAACTTTATCTTCGTCTTTGCAGCCCATATTGTCCTCGGATCTGGGTCTGTTATTGGGCGTTTTTTCCCCTTTCCATCCATCATCGGTAATGGATCATCTAAAAGGATGCTTCTACCTCCCTTGACTCCTCTACAGGTACGTTCATTGATTCTATTGGTTTTCTTATGTCCTACCATTCTGTTCCACTCTCTAGATTTAAAATATGTGGACTGTTTTTAGACTTGAATGTAAACTGGCATGCTATATATAGATAAACATTTAATTTCTTTCTTTTTTTCTTTCTGATTAGGAGTTAGAACTAAGCACTTTTTTTATAAAAAAAATATTTGTGAGATTTCTACTCCTATGTCTTAAAAGTAGGTATGTGTGCACATAACAAATTCAATTTGAACTTGTTTGCTCCAAGATCCGAAAGATATGTACATGGATTCACATGATGAGAAAATTTCAAAGTAACCAGTCAATCAGCATGGTTGAACTGAACCTGGGACTCTGATTTGGGTAGACATGTTGCTGGTAGTGGAGAGCAAATAGTTTCAGCCATAGTACTTCTAGTCTGGGAGCAGCAGATCTGTTGAGGTAGTTAAGAATATGACGTAAGAATTTAATTGATGTTATGTAAGCAAGTGCTTAGGTTTGTGAATTTCTTAGTCATGGAGTGAGAAATTTGTCAATGGTTTCTTGGTGTTAGTTTGGAAATCTATTTTTTATATTTTATATTTGTAGAAACTGGGGAATGTGCTTGGGTAGTTGGGTGTAACGTGGGAGAGGTGTCGTATTTGATTATGCCAGTCCTATTTGGTCTCATTGATGTGAAATGCCGAGTCATAAATGAACGGGAAGGAAAACCTTGGAATTTGTTACATGGAGTGAGATGTAGGTCGATTAAAAGGGATTGTTGCTTGTTTCGGGTGATAGTAAGTACAGTGGGTATGTGAATCTTGGAGCTGAAACTTGAGTGCTTATTTGCGTATGAGACCTGACTGGTTGTAAATTAAAGGTTGGTTAGCTTATGTATGATTCCTTGTCCTCTTTCATGTACTTCCTACTTCCTTAAAGCTAAAAGATTAATCCTATACAAGCATATTTCCTTCCTACTTCCTTAAAGCTAAAAGATTAATCCTATACAAGCATATTTCCTTTTTGCTTGTATAGGAAATTTGCTTAATCCATTTGTGTGATAAATTGAATACGGTATTTTGCCTACTGTGGAAATGAAATGGCTCTTCTAGGAAAATTATTGGTGGGAATGGGACTTTTTCTAAGGGAGTATTTTCATCTAATTTCCTTATGGGAATGATTGACAAATGGATTAAGCATATTTCCTTTTTAGCTTGTATAGGATTAATCCATTTCCTTTTAGATGCATAAAGTTGAGAGAATAATCTAGGGTTTGGCAAGAGAAGAAATGTATCATATTTAAGGCCTTATGTGGTATTAGGTGGCCTGTAAATTAAGGTAGTGTAGATCTCGTATGTCCCTACTGGGTTTCAAATTTGAAATTTCCTTTTCCTCGATCAACTTATTGTATTATAATTCAGCAGTAGATTAAAAGGATGCATGGTTTCGAGTGTTGCTGCATTTATCTGCAGAGTTGTTGCACTATTAGGAATTTCTGCGACTATCACTTCTCAATCTGCCTTGTTATTGCTAAAACTTTGCATATTGCTACTATTTTAGTAGTTTGGGAAGATTTCTAGGACACAGGGCCTCCTGTTTTGAGGATAAGAAGTTAGTGATGTTATCTTTTAGGATGCTAGTATTTAGGGTTCTTTTTTTTTGTTATTCCTTTTTTATTTTAATTTTCAGTATGTATAAATATTTATTTATTTTTTATTTTCTTGCTCGATATGTTTATTTTATTTTATTTGGGGAGTTTGGCTTCTCCTGTTCTGATTTATGTTCTGTCATGTGCCCTTTTACCAAAGCTCTTATTTCTTTTTCGTTGTGGTTCATTTTATGCCTAGTTTGTTAATGTCAGTTTCATTACTTATGCTGTAAATTGGTGTATTTTCAGGAAGAAAGACTTAAAAACTTAAAGCAAAGGCTGGAAATCCCTTTCGATGGTTCCTGTTTGGAGCATCAAGTACGTTTCTCGCTGATAGACATTTTTCTGAATATGTTAACTTTTGCGCCATCCCTTTGGTATATGTTTGAGTTCTTTATTAGTTACACATGCGTACTCCAAATTTCGAGGAAATATAAATGGCGAAATTCATAACCAACCTCTTTTGAAAAGTCATATTATTTTGCTTTATGGTTCACCATTGAAGTTTTACCAAAAGGAATTCCACCAAATTTTTAAATGTTGGCCACACCATGTTGTGAAACTTTTGTTTGACTATGCTCAAGATCCCATGCCATTTGTCTGCCCTTGCATCTGCTTTATCCTCGTTCATGCATTTGCGATATCGCTTCATTCTAACCATGCTGAAATTTATGTTGCATGGAAGAACACGAGTTCAGTTATTAACTATTCATTAATTTTA
The DNA here is from genome assembly GCA_036897665.1 of Pelargonium citronellum. Classification (NCBI taxonomy): domain Eukaryota; kingdom Viridiplantae; phylum Streptophyta; class Magnoliopsida; order Geraniales; family Geraniaceae; genus Pelargonium; species Pelargonium citronellum. The sequence continues at coordinate 5,411 of JAYMSZ010002849.1, forward strand.
TATTTTGGTCCTGTTCTTGTTGACTCAATATTCACTTGTTTGGAAAACATAATAAGGATTCATGTTTTCTGATAATGTTGTGCTTAGGAGGGAATTGAAGTATTTATGATAGTCCGAATTCCAAGTGGATGTATGGAAGAAATATGAAAACTGAATTAGCTTATTTATTTTGTTTGTCATAGATATTCTTGATATCAACTCATAGTTTATGAATTTATTGTATGCTTGACATACTCAATAGAGTTTCAGTATCTGTTGTACCGTTGTGAATTTGAAAACTAGTGAAACTAAAACTTCTGCTTTCCTTCTACTAACATCTTATTGTTATTTTTGAAAATCAGATACACATGTTTTAATTATTCAACTTGGTTTCTGTTTTTACTCTTTCAAGTATGATGAAACCTTTGACTTTTGGGGGTCACAGGATGCTCTTAGACAATTGTGGAGGTTGGCTTATCCTAATAGGTTACTCCCATCTCTGAAAACAGAACTATGGAAGGAGATGGGATGGCAAGGTTCAGACCCTTCAACAGATTTTAGGTGGGTAGAGATTTTCTCATGAAAGCTGGTTTCTGCTGACCTCAATGTGCAGACTTGTGTATTATAAATGTAAATTTATTTGTTTTTTTTTTCTTGACGCAATTGAAGGGGCGGAGGTTTCGTATCATTGGAGAACCTTATATTTTTTGCCACAAAATATCCGGTTTGTTTTATTCTCTTCAAATTATGTGCATTATGTAATATTTTATCTACTTGCACAAGTAATTGATATATTATGTGTGCATTATATCACATTTTATGCTTTCACAACTTGTTCCATTCTGTTAACCATGTGAATCCAAAATCTTAGCTTTGGTTAAACCAAATTAATCTGGTTTCCTTTTTTTTTGTTTAATTGTCAATCTCATGTACAAAAATCACCTTCCCCTTTCCTAGCTCATTTGGTGTGAGCTTTCTCTGTTACATATCTGGTGTTGTTTTTCCTAATATCTTAATGGTTTCATATTAAATATGTGTCCATCAGTAAATAGGTTAGTGAAAGCAAAGACAAAAGGCAATTGAATGCGAAGTACAATCAAATATGTAGGGCATTTGAGTGCATTTTATATTATTTTTATTATTGAGTGTAGAAGCTCTCTTGATGGTACAGCATTTAGGGAATGGTGTTGTGATGTGAGATAGAGTGACTATCGTGAATTAGTTGGCTAGTATTGTCATGCTTTGTGGAAAAATGAGGATAAATACTCAGAATTCAATAATTATGTTTCATTTGGTCGTGCAACTGTTTTGTTTTCGTTGTTTTTTTTTATGGGTGTACTCTTGACTGATAGAAATGGTTTAGAAGGGATATATATTACAATATTGTATCCAGCTACTGATGATTTGTCTCCATCATTAATGCTGCTATATTTGCACCATCATATATATTATATGGTGTAGTTAAAATTTCAGCTTGTTTGGAAATGTGGCTAGCAGAAGGTGGTGTAGGTTGGTCCAGTCCTAGATATACCATGAATCTTGGTTTTCATGTTTACAATAGTGTAATTGATTTTACTAATTTAATCTGTTGGGCCCAGGAGTGCATTAAAGGGTTTTAGGTTTTAGTAAAACTTAGGAAATGGGGGTTAGTTTTTTTTTGCTGTGTTTTATATGGGAAATAACTGGACAACTTAATTGCTAATATGCAAGCTTTTTACTGGTTTTGATATATGTCACAGGTAGATAAGGGTCAAACTAAATAACACAAAATAAGGTTCTAAAATGAATTTACAATTGTAATGGTCAACAATAATCTGTAGTTGCTGTAACCTGGAGTCTTGCACCCTAGAAAGGCTAACATCTAAGTAAATGGTGAACAAGCAACAGGCTGGAGTCACGGGGGCAGAGGGGTGACCCAGCTTTCAGAGTTGGTTCTTTTTATTTTTAGAGTGAATACTTAGATGGACATATTTTTTTGTCTTTGAAGAGATTCCAAAGTCTTAAGACGTGTGCTTAGTAGGTCACTTTGTGGTAATAGGAGTGAGGCGATTTTAGCAGCAAAAGTTGGGTATGCTCCTATCAAATATTGGACGAGGCAAAACCATCTGTGGCTTGGACATTTGCAATGCAAGGAGGTTAGCGAGTCTGCAAGGCTGAGAAATTCAGTTTGGAGAAACTAAAAGGAGTACAGGGAGACCAGAGTTAACATGGAAAGAATTAATAATAAAAGATGTGATAGTGCAATACTTTGGATGAGATAGCCTAGATAGGATGGAGTAGACTAGGAGAACAGGAGCGAAAAAATCCTAGTAGTTTTGTTAAAAAATTCGTGTAGCCAACCACAACTTTGCTTAGGAAATGGCTTGGTTATTGATAATTTTCTTGGCTATATGCTATATAGGGGAACATGTGCAAGTGAGAAGGGATAGGCGGATATTTGCTTGCATATTTACATTGTGCATGCTTATTTGGAAATCTAAGTGTTTATGGTTTTGGAGAAACTTAGAGGTCTGTATATATTAGAGACAACTGTTATAATTTCATAGACTTTTCACTGTAACAAAATGTGGTCTGTTTTATCTTCAACAGGAGTCCTTCCAGAGATTGTTGCACAAACAAGATGGAACCAGAGCTGAGTGGGAGTATCCCTTTGCTGTAGCTGGGATCAACATTTCTTTTATGTTGGTCCAAATGCTAGATCTTCAATCAGGTTAGAGAATTGTTATAATAATCTCTCTCTCTCCCTTCTATTACCTATTGACTTCCCAGTAAATGAAATGTGGGTGGATTTCTACTAATGGAGGATCAACAATGTTTTTCATTTTATTTTTTGGAATTGATCATGCAACGTTGCTTTCTATTTTTTTCCTGAATAATATGGGGATGTTCAATGTTCTCTTGTCACACTGCCTAAGCTTGGGACTTGAGAACTGTGGAAGTAAAGTTAGTGTCTGAAGAAAGAGTAAAGAACCACTAAGCATTTTTCTTTACGGTTAATTAAATTATTAATCCGCAAATGTTTATTGCATATAGTTCATATATATCATATATAATGATGGGCTAATTCTTATTTATCTTTATGTGTTGCCTGAATCTTTATTGCTTGAGAACATATAAGACTGTCATGTTATGATATCAATTGCAGGAAAACCATCCTCTTCAGCGGGAATTAAGTTTCTGGACTTGCTCAAGGAAGATGAGATGGCATTTGACAACCTATTCTGTGTAGCCTTTGGAATGATGGATGCTCAATGGCTTGCAAAGCGTGCCTCGTACATGGAATTTAATGTAACTTAATCAACCAGTATACGGTCCTTTGAGTTTTATATACTCTATTCTGAATACTTTCCTTTAACTACCACTCCATGTTTTCATTGTTTTCCAGGAAGTTTTGAAGTCTACCAGAACACAGTTAGAGCGAGAGCTTGAACTTGAGGATATCTCTAGCGTGAGAGATTTACCAGCATTTAACTTGCTGAGAAGTTGATTGGACATTCCATCTGTGAAAACTAGCGGCTATATTAATGCATCTTTTCTCAAGTTCTTTATACCTAAATTGCTGAAATACTACATTAGTGCACTGAATATCCTCTTACAATGAGAAATTAAGCCAAGTTTTGGCTTAAAAAATTCTTCAAAAAGTGATTGTCTTTCTACCAAATGATTGTTGATTGTGAATATAGACTTATGAACTAATTCAAAGTTAGAATTGTTAGTAATTTAAGGAATATTATTTTGTTTTTGATTTTTTTTCTTTCAGTTTACTTAAAAATTAGATAAATACTTGATAACTAAACATACTCTTACTCCACATCCTCAATTTCAGTTCACTAAACCGATGTCTTGATAAATATCACAATTCCCCAAACAGCAGTCAAAATCCTCAAGTACCACAATTTGGATAGTTGAGTTTAAATACAAGATGATGCATGTTTCAAATAAATGTGTAAGATACAACTCCCTTTCAATGTAATAAAATCCCGATGATTAACAATGACTAACAGTTAATCTCATCAATTCATTCTTTCATGATCAGAGCTTTCACTGGGCTCCTCGCTAGGTCTCGAGAACCTATTAACTCGTTCAGATGCTTTACTCACCTACAAGAAAAAAGTATCAAATAATGTAAAATGTGAATTACTAATAGTACTTTTATAACAATAATTTAGTTAGTATGCATTGAGTTTGCTATAACATATGCTTATGAGAGTAGAAAAGAAATATAATGCAACTAATTTCTCCTTAATCTTCTTAAAAAAGAAAACCAAGATACTCATTCTATGATTGACGGTGTGTTGTTTTTACCTGTTCCTCCCAATCAGTTCGTGAAGTAATGTAACCAAGCACCAAGGATTGAATTACAACTCCAAGTAACATTCCAATCCATATACCCTGTCAAATTAAACAAAACAAAACAGAACATTCTACTTATAGCCAATTGAAAAGTAAACATTGAGAAACTAAAGATACGTACCTTCACTTTCATATCAGCGACGTATCCCAGAAGAAGACCTAATGGGAGCCCAATCACATAATAAGAACCTATATTAACATAAGCAACCATACTTTGCCGACCCGCGCCAATAGCAACTCCTGGAATGCATGTATGGGTATCAGAAAGAAAAATGTACAAAAAATAGATGTGTACAAGAAACACATTTCCAAATGGAAGAACAAAACATTCCTTGAACTAAAATACATGCCTGAGAGTACGGATTGGACACTGTTTAGTAGAATCGAAAAAGATAGTAAAACAGAGAGGCTTGACACATATTCCACAACTTCTGTGTTACTTGTAAACAAGTAACCTATGCTGTGACCAAATACTAAGCATAGAATCCAAAGGATTAGTCCCATGCAAACTGAAGTCGTTGTGATGACTTGAATGGAGAACTTTGCAGCATTTGCATTTCCTCTCCCCAATTCATTTGAAACCCTCACACTGTACAACCAAATTCATAAACTACAAGTTTAGCAAACTATTGGCTTTATAAGTAGATAGAAAGAAGGGATACACAATCTATATTTGCAATTGAAGCCATACCTAGCACTGACCAAGAAGCCAAGACTTAACATAAATTCCCAAGCTGAGATATTGAGGCTGCACAATCCTTGTGATATCAGAACATTCTTGGCATGTTCAATTTAGGCAAATAATTAAATATTTAAGTTCAACCTTACCAGATGGAGAAGGCAGATATTGCAACAGTGGCATTTTTCATATATCCTGCCAATAGAACCAAAATAGCAGTGTACCATAGCTCTAGGCTACGAGAATAAACCAAAAATAGATCTATGAATATGGAAGGAGAAAACTGACAGATATTTGCTTCAAAGGGATCAAAACAACAACAACTATTATTTAGTTGAATTGTTGTTTTGTACTAGAATGCCCTTTTTAACTGAGAGGGACAAAATGACTTACCAAAGCATCACAGCTGAAGCTAATGAGAGCTTTACTACAGGAACTAAGTCAGTGAAGGCGGCTAATGTAAATCCTTTCCACGTATCCGGGCACCAACCACCAAATACATATACAAATTGTCCTATTAGTCGTAACCAAATTGATATAACCAATGCACTCATTGCACCAGGAATCCCCCAGTTGAGTTTGATCACAAAAAGCCAAGAAAAGAATATATGAATTACAAATGCTACAGCACAAAGCCATCCTACAACCTTGTTTCTGAGTTGTGCTTGTAAGAACTTCTGGATAGTCAAACCAAAGGCGAAAGCATAGATGATGGGAATGAACCATAGGGAGATATATCCAGCAGCTTCCGCTATGGAATCTTCCTGACCGACTAGTTTGAAAATGTATCCAGAGAAGACAAAGAGTGGAACCAAAACTGTTGCAGTAGTAAGATTAATGATCCATGATCTTTGCAAGTACACACCCAACATGTGATGCTGCTTTGCACCAAATGCTTGTCCACACATAGTTTCAGTAGCACTTGACATCCCCAACTGCAAATCAAAAATA
>JAYMSZ010002850.1:0-11372 GCA_036897665.1 Pelargonium citronellum
ATACACCATGTAAGTTTAACTTTTTCCCTATTTTTCAGCATAGGGTTTCTCAAGAAACCATTCTTTTTAAGGATGATCAGCTGAGGGAGGCCCAAGCTTGGATTGCACGTGTTCAAGAGATGGATGCCTTACAGTCTAACTCATTACAAGCCGAATTGCGAGATCGCACTGAACAATATAACCAGCTCTGGCTTGCTTGGCAAAGACAGGTGTATATATGTATACTTTTCTCTTTGCCAGTTAACCATGTAAATCATCGATTGTTAAATAATGTAGAATGAAACTTTATGGACGTGGAATTTGATGCACAAACGTTCATTTACTGATTTACACCTTTTTATTATTACTGCTCTCTTTGATTAACCAAAATTAGTTTACGCGTACATTTTTCATTATTCTTTCAACCAATGTTACACGGTCAATTATCTGTTTGTCTTGCTTTCTCTGTTTATTTGTTAATATATTATTTGCTGTGTCTGAATATGAATTAATTTGGTTATTCTTAGTTTGCTGAGATGGAGAGACATCATGTGCACACTGTACAACAGCTTCAACTTGAGCTGGCTGATGTTAAAGAGAGAAATGGAACTTATACTGAAGAGTCACGGGTAGAACAAACTAATTCAAAGAATGCATCTCAGTTTAGACATAACAATGGTAACCAGCTAGATGTGAATGGTGGTGTCACATCAAGTGGAAGTTCTGGGGTCCAATCGAATGGAAATTCAGACAGTGTTCCATCTTATGCTTCGACTGGCAACCCGTTAACTCAGGTTGAAGTGCTTATTTTTGTATTTGGAAGAAGTTGAATTAATGAAATCCATAATACTACTATTCCATCTCTTGTTTTCTATATGCGAGGCTTTCTTTTTCCTCATCTGCCATGCAAGAATTTCACTCTATTGCTAACTATCTGATAGGACGTTTGTGAGTAAGTAAGAAATAACTCATCATTCATGACACAAAAAGGATCAATACTCTTTTCTTTTTTAGTGCGGGTGGGTGTGGATCCATTTTTGTAATGCAAGGATGAAGTAATTCGGCTTATAATGATGAAGCAAGAAATTTCTATGACATGAGCATAAGTGCATAACTTCCTCAGATAATCCCCAATATTTTTGTTATTGATCCAAATTGGAGAACTTGTCCATTAAATTTAGGCTTCTTAATTATTGTTGTTTTAGAGAGTTATAGAAACTTATTGTGGGTTTGATGATAGAATACCAAGTGAATTTCCCCTCCAAATAGCAGTTACTCGATTGTTTGCGTTGTTGTTTGCAGTAACGGGCCTTTGCATAATCAATTGTAAACTTTTTAAAGGAACACAATATAGCCGATTTTATTGTAATATTATTATATTTTATACAACTAGGGAATTTGCAAGACTAGATTGGAGATCCATAATATAGATGCATTGCTTTTGTTTGCAATAGTTTGATAATATTTTTTTATTGCAGTTGTTATTGTTGTCTTTATAATTATTTTCTCATGCAGTTTAATTAAATATCTTAACATCATATCCATGACATGTTAGAGTGAACTTGTTGCTGGTGTGCCACTTGCTCCATCGTCCTTGCTCGGAGTTCCTGCCTACCTCCCACCTGGGCAGGTGCCTGCTCTGCATCCATTTGTTATGCATCAACAGGGGGTTCCTCATTCTGTCCCATCACATGTTCCTCAGTCTCATGTTGGGCACTTCCAATCAATCCCTGAAGTATCTTCTCTCCAGCAGTGGCAGAACCAACAGGTAGGGATGGATGAAACTTTTTTACCTTTACTTTCCTGATTTACCTGGGTTTAACTTGTAATCCCTAATCAACCCCACCCCCCCCCTCAGACTGTACCAGAGGGATCACATTTGTCTTCCCAGAATCAAATGCTGCCAGTCCATACTGATCAAATCGTATTGAGATCAGATGGGAAGTATGACTATGAAATGTCTGTTAATGGACAGGCTCTTCATTCAGACTATTTAGATTCTCATAATAGCCAAGGAGTTGACCCTGATTCTATGACCCCGTCATCTACTGGGGAACCTCAGGTAACATAAATAAAATTTTCATATGACACTGTTAATGTTATGAATTTAATGCTGTATTATATATAATCGCTTGGAAGTCTTACACAAATCCTTGCTATTTTTTTCAGGTTCTTGAGTCAATTGATAGAAGCTACTTGCTTGCCCCTAAATCTGAGCAAAACTTACTGAAAATTTCTTCTCAGTTGCATGATGCTCTAAGATTGAATTCTCATGAACAAAATAATGAAACAAAGGTTTTTAACTCTATATGCCCCTCTTTGTCTTTCTCAGTCTTCATCATCCCTTTTCTTGGCCTGGTGCTGTACTAGCTTTTCTATTCTTGAGAGCAGCAGCCATGTATAAAGATCTGATTTTTTTGTTAAAGTTGGTGCAGGAGTACAAGAATCCTATTGTCAGTAATCATGTACTAGAGGGTGGTCAGGGTTTGACTGTAGAGCAACCGAGTTCTGCTGTGAATACATCATTGCCTAATACATCTCCCTATTCAGTTAGTCATAGTGAAACCACAGCTAAGAAAGCATCTGCTGCAACTTTTCCAGAATCATATGTCTCGACTGGGCATACAAATTCGTTGATAGGAGGAAGAGCTTCAGAGACTACTCTTCTTGATGAAAGATCGCTGTTGGCATGCGTAGTTCGTACAATCCCAGCTGGTGGCAAAACTCGGATAAGTTCAACGGTTAGTGATTTTGAGACGACTAAGGCTTTCATGATAACTAGTATGGTGTTTTGTGTTCCAGACTCTGGTTTTTAATTGATGATAGATACATGTTGCAGTTACCAAATAGGTTGGGCAAGATGCTTGCACCTTTACATTGGCATGATTACAGGAAAAGGCACGGTAAGCTGGAAGATTTTGTAGCTGGTCATCCTGAAGTAAGTTAATTGGAGCTCTAGTATTGGACTCTTGGATAAACACTGCCTCATATGCGTTGTGCATTTTGTATACTATTAAGAACTAACTCATAATTTCAATTTTGTGATGTCAGCTGTTTGTAATTGATGGTGACTACATTCAGCTTCGGGAGGGTGCCCAAGAAATTATTGCAGCTTCAGCAGCTGTTGCTAAAGTTGCTGCTGCAGCTGCAGCGTCAACTCCGTACTCTTCCTTTTCCCCCTCTGTTGCTGTTACTCCAATGGCACAGTCTCGATTGAGAAAGGTTCCATCCATTGATTCCAAACATGTGAAGACTGATACTTCCTCGCATCTCTCATCAGAGTTGCAGAATCAGCATACAAATGGTGTTAGAAGTGCCTCAAATTTTAAAAAATTGAGCAAATCCAATGAACATTTAGAACAAAATGGCCTTGAAACTGGGTCTGGCCAATTTATGACAGCTGTAAATGGAGCAAATTTTGATAGGTCTAGTTTCAGCAGCACTGAAATCAAAGGTTCGACTAATGGAAGGCCCATCTTAAACTATGTTGGGAAACAGCCTGGCAGGTATTACTTTTGCTCCTTATCCAATGCCTGCTTTAGTCTGTACGCTTATTGTTGAAGAGAACTTTGTTGAAATGTAATTTTCTGTGGCAGAACAACTGGGGCTGCATCAACTTCCAGAAGATAGTCCAGTAACTGTAATCAAGACATTCGGTTAGTATTTGTATCCTTTTCTCTTCTAGTCCTCTTAGTCTTTAACGTTTATTTTTCAATTCTCTTCCCCTTCCTAAATCCTCCCAAAGAAATGAAAAAATGATATGAAGTGCTTGCTTGTTGAATATATGTGAAATTTAAATAAATCATTGAATAAAGATTGGGTGTCTTGATGCCAATAAATCATTGGGTGGATCTGAAAGTACATGGTCAGCCACAGAATATAGTGAATGCTGTTATCTGCGTGTCTTCTGAACTGAACCTACCAAACTGACTCTATCATATTTTTATGCTCATTATTTGGATGTATCATACTTGCTGAATCTTTCTTGTACGTTGTATTGTGAATAGTATTAAGGTCTTATTGAAAATATTCTTGAGGGGGTCACTGCAGTAGTTGTGTTGGGGAAAAAAAATCTCAAGTTAAATAATTAACAAAATTTATTTGGTTTTTACTATTGTTTTGCACATCTTGTTCACAGACTATTATATAATCTGTCTTAGTGGTAAAATCTGTTTTCGACAGATTAGATTTCAAGTTTCAACCATATTGTTATTTAGTTTGAGGGTTTACTTATTGCATTGTCTGTATTATTTCATCAACTACCATTATTAGTTCACGGAAATTTATTTGGTTTGACAGGGAATGATTCGGATTTATCTTAGGCATAGGAAGGAAAATTTGCAAGCAGGCATTTAAGAAGATTTGTTGAACATTTTATCGGTGATTGGACTGCCAGTGATGTTGCTGAATTCTCTGATTGGAAATATCCAATTTATCGCCTCCTTTATTTTTGCTCCCTCCCTTGACCTGCTCTCTTTGGAGGGGGCAAGTGTTTGTGGTTAAAATTGTACCTCTAACAATCCACTTTTTGATTTGCCAAATTGATAGAAATATAGAATCTACTTCTACATTGGCATTTCTTATGAAGTCTATTTGAACAAAGCTCTGATAAAATGTGATTTGTTAGTGAAATGGTAAGTGTTATTGAATCAGTAGTAGTGCATGGATTAAATTTATTGGTGGGCAGTTATAGAGAATGAAGGATGATTGAAAAACGTGTATATATGGACAAGGCAGTTAAGAGGTTGGTCATCAGTAAAGTCAAATCATATACTGAATGAGCCATGAGGTTCCAATGGCTTGTATAACCTTTCTCTTCCTTTTTATTGTAATAATAGTTTCTTCTCGCGACGAGGCCTCACAGGAGAGGTTTGAACCACCTAAATGAGTTGTGCTCGATTTAACTCTCAGCCACCAAAATCTGACGTGTTCAATTTATGGGAATTTAGTTGTAATTTTCTTTGCATCTCTCTTCAAGGATGAGGTAAGAATGAACATTATACAAGCTCTTTGAGCTCCTTCGAGTTCGAGGAGCTACTGTTTCTCACTGGACCATTTTACCTCCTATGTAAGTTCAGGCATCATCTAAAAATATTCTAAATGTGAAAGTCACATACAAGACTCCTACATCTACAAAGTTCTACATATAAAAATAACAAAAGAGGCTAAAAACATATCACTTGAGCTCAATGATAGAAATGAAGATAACTCACTTGGTTAAGCAGAAAGAAACATGACCCCTCCCTCTTTAATACAGTTTGGCTAGGCTAGGCTAGGCTAGGCTAGGCATGCCAATACATTGGAAGGAGTTGTGCCCAGAAAGCTATGTAAGTTTAAGCATCATCTAAACCTAAGTTTCGGCATCTCCAGCATCTTGCTTTCCTCCACGCATATCCATCATATTCCTACCATATCCCGTTTGATATATGTTGGTGTTGGGAACGGCTCTCATGCCCATCTGCCCTTGGATGAATTGCTGTTGCTGGAACTGAGATGACTGCAGCTGTTGCTGTTGCTCACTCAACTGGAAAGCCATCTTTGAACCATAAGGGCTTGGACTCGGTTGTTGCTGAGAATGCTGCACCAAATACCCTTGTTGCATTGCAGTTTGTGGGGACATCTGCAATTTATTTATACAGGTAAGCAAACTTCTAGTTGGGAATTAGATTTTATTATGGATACTTAGCAAGCAACCCACCGGAAAAGACGCTGGCCCGCCACTTCCTGGTGGTTGAGCATCAGCAATTTTAGCTAGGTACATTAAGTTCTTCTGCAGCTGGGCTTGAAACCTGTAACTCATAATTTAGTGACCACCAGCCTTAAAAGGGATTAGTAGTAGACCAATATTAATGATTCTTGGAGAAGGATAGAAATATATGAATATTGATTTACAATAACATTCTGCATGCAAGGAATATTAATTAACCATATTGATTCTACATGCTCTGATGAGAAAAGAAATGCTATTCCAATCCATAATGAGTTATCATCTAACAGAGTCAACCACAAATATCTCATCTCGTCAAAGAAAATTAAGGATGGAATTAGCTGTAGCAATTCAAGTTTGAGCATGGATAACTCAGGTGTGAATTACTATCATCCAGCAAGCCTTGCCCTTACCCCAATTACTTGGCATAGCAGTGTAATTTTGACGTCTACAATGGGATGTAATTATTTATTTTATTTCCATTGAGCATGATTGATATTAGGCAACGTAGTAAGTGCCTAGGTGGCCACCACATTGCCTATGACGGGTTTTAAACTGAACCACATTAATACTTACTACGCAGCACACAAACTGTTCTCACCTTGTATTAATTTAAACCTCCATCAAACCTCTGTTGATGTCACACTCATTTCTATACCCACCCTCAATTTCCCTGTTAAATTTTCATTTTAAGAACCTTGATTCTATGGACATGTAAATAATTATTGCTAAACATTATGTACCACCTAGTACAAAATAACATTTGTGCTTTGACCATGTGAGATGTGACAGTTATATGTACTCTGTACTCCACTCAGCTTATGCAATGCAGCTGCAATCCTAAAGTTAGGTTTCTTTTGAACACCTTCTTGGCTTCTCATCATTTTTATCATCCTACGATCTTTTTCAAAAGTCAGAAAATGCAAATAATAAATTCATGTATTCATCAAGTAAAACAGCATCATCAATAATGTAATGTGCATCAAGGTTCTCTGATAAATTTCATCTATAAGACTTAAACTGAACTTAGAAAGAACTTTACAATCAGAAAACATGCATATTTAGCTATGCTGATTATCAAAGGAGTGTTCCAGTCCAGTCTACTATCATGGAATCTCCATAAGACAAAGATCTAAATTCTAAACAACTATTAGGCATATGCTATAGCTCCCTCCCATCAGAACAGCGGAAACTCTCTTCAACCCTAAAATGTAACGTACTAAATAGCATAGCCAGCAAAGAACAATTTTCTAATCACGACTTTATTAGTATTGATAAACTTTACTCCAACCCAAAAGCCTAAGTTGATAGGTGGAGGGCCCAACTAATATATCGCGTAGACATTCACATTCTTAAAATGTGGAATACTTCAACAAGTATTACCAAGGGGGTTTGTTAAGAATGTGTTTGAAGGACTCAACTATATAAACTCTCAATTCTAAAGGAGATGCTAACCAAAATGCAGACCAAAAATAAAATCTAACATGCAACAATCAGCTAATATCTACAGCCTAGAAGTAATATGGATCTCCATTTGGGGATACATTAAGAACTATTTAAAGAAAAAAAAAACATTCTAGTTATGTTTCCACTTACGGGGCACATTCTGCAAATCTTCCCACATTTTGATTTTCCATTATCAGTAGTATCAACTGTTTATTCTCATCTAGGCACTGCAACAAACATAAAACAACGTTGTAAAGAAAAGAACATATCAACTTTGTGCATAGCAAAATTACTTTGGAAGGAAATCAAACTAATGAATCATAAATTACATAGAAATGAACCCGACCCTCCAAGACGTCTTTAGCCCGTGTCCCTCAAGTCCAACAGATTTGAATGAACAAATAAAGAAAATCAATAAGTGCATTGCACCGACAAAACCAATGTGAGAAACAATTGCTACCCAACATTTAGCTCTTAATCAACTCAAATCAATGATGTCACTACTCACTACCTGCCACTCACATTTATTTGTCAAATACAAAATATCATGGAGCTGAAAACACATGGTCCTACTCTTCTTTGATATGTGAAAAAGAATGTACAACCAAATAATAAACAAAAAAATATAGCTCTGCTTCTGCCTCTTCTACATTTCAATCAAACAAAGGATTTCACTTTACAACACTTGACATTTGAATTAAACAAAAAGAATCACACTTTGATGAGGAAATTCACAAATTCAGATTAAAAGGGGCTGACTTCAAAATCAAAGATAAATGGGTTGCAAAAAGTAACACCAAAAGTGACAAAAAAAAAAAAAAAAAACCTGCAGTTTATGCAAAAGCCATAAAAAATATAAGAAACAAAATATTTATGTAGATATGAAATGAGTGCATGAACAGAAGAAGAACCTGTTGAATCTGCTCAGTGGTGACATGAGTAGGATGGATTGAAGGTGCATTGCTGAACATCTGCTGCTGCATCTTTATCTTTTTGTCTCTGTCTCTGCTTTGAGCTTAAACCCTAACCCTAACTTTAACTTGTTTTTTGGTTTCTAGAGCGAGAAAATGGAAAGAAAAAAGATTAAACGTCAATGAACAACAGCTGCTGTGCCTGTGTCTGTCTGTGACAACACTCTGACACAATCTGTAATGATATAGTGAAATAATCGATTTTGACCAAGCCCTTATTTGTAATTAAAATATATTACCGAGCAGATATTTTGAAGGGTAAAATATTATTTTTTCCAAACTGTTAATGGGCCCATTACTATTCTTAGTAAATTGGTATGATATAAGTCAAAGCCCATTACTATTTTAAAAAAAGATATTGGTCCGGTCTAGATCTAGCATTAGGAGTGAAAAACTCTGGACAGACCGATAGCATATGGTTGGTAGATTGTAACATTTTGTTCATTGAAAATCAAGATTTAATTAAGTAGTACTATATTTTTGTGTGTAATTTGATAATCATACGTTTTCATCAATGATTTACATTTCGTTTGAATTTTTGTGTGTAAAATGTATTACCTTGAAAGAAAGAAAAAGTTGTTTCAGATTTAACGTGAAATATAAAACATATGTACTATATACAATTCTATTTTTGTTCGTAGAGTTGTATGGTGCATACAAATTGGCATTGTATCAATTGTTTTAAATTGAATTTGAAAATTAATAACTTAAATGTATTCGCAAATTGTTAAGTTCAATGTCTTATTAATATTAAAATAAAATAAATATATCAATTATTAACGTTTAAAATTTATTAGTCAAACTATTTTTTATATAGGAGTTAGAGTCTCAATGATTTTTCTAATTTTTCGATGTGGAACTTCTACACAACCTCTAAACCTTATATGTAAAAGTCTCACATCGAAAAATTAGAAAGACCATTGTGACTCTAACTCCTATATAAATAATAGTTTGGCTAATACACTTCTAAAGGTTAATAGTAATTGTCATTGTTAATGATAGTAGTTATTATTATTAGCTAATAGATAATTTTTATGTAAACGTCGGAAAGTGAAAAGACATTGCATGAAAATGCTCCAAATTGGTAAGCTTGATGATGTGACAACTCTTAATGCTACTTCACCAAGTTTAACAATATATATGTTGATTTTTAATTTGCCATTAATTTCTGTTGATGAATTAAAAATTAGGAACCATCTACAAAAACCTATGAGAGAAAATAACCATATTTTCCGCCAACGTATGGACGGATTAGCCTTAACTAAGAAGCAACCCATAATGATTCAAGTAATTACTACTGATCATACATACAGAAACAAAATAAATAATTGCCACAATACGGAGACAGATTAGTAGTTAATTACCTAAGAATCATGAATCTTTTCATTGAAAATAACAATCTAATTAGTCTAATGACCTATGATCAACCATATCATTATGATATCATGTTGCGTGCCGTTGGTTTTCAATTTGTTTGGAACGAGATATATATATATATATATATATATGTCATTTGGTGCCTACAACACATTTCTATTTAAAAATCAACGTGTTAATTATTAAAATCTAGTTTGACCGTACATACAATGTTGTATTATTTCCTATTCGTGCTTTCTCTAACAAATTTTTTGGGTAGATTTTCAATGCCAAAGATTCACAATTTTTGTTTTGTGGAGGTTGCAAAATTTTTGTGTTACTTATATGTAGAAATAGTATGTTATAATGCTCAATTGTCAAAGTTTATATCAGGAATATATCTATTCTTAATCTCGATTTAAATATATTTCGTTACAGGTATCTTATACGTATTTGGTTAATTTTTTTAGTTGACACATACATGAGTCCACTAACCATCTCATATAAGGGTTGACTTCAAAGTCCAATAGTAACATGAAATATTTAATACACAAATAAATGTTGTTGTAAATATCAAAATCTTAATGCACCGACTCCATAAGCTTGTTTTATTGACACTTAAACTATTGTACATTTATTTGTGCACTCATGTATAACATTATTAATATATGATTCAAATTGACTTTGCTCACAACTTGATATTCTCTCGAGGCATCACAAACTCATATTTTCAGCTTGGGAAAAAGGTGTTGGCATCAAGTGGTAAAGTATTGACTAAACGTGTCTCAAATTCACCTAATAGAATTCATATTAACGGATTTAATATTTACAATATGAGTGATTAATTGTTTATAAACATTGAGATTGCCAAAAATTATATAGATAAAGACACACCTAGTGCTGTCACCAAAATAAGTCAATGTATAATTCCTTAAGTTATAAGGAAATCAATTGACGAAGATTTGTAGGAGAATGAAGACAAATTAGCAAACTCCCAACAACTCACGCTTCTACTAAAATATTGTAACGTCAATGTTGAAGATCACGAATGGAACAATCTTATTAAATGAAAGCTTCGAGCATTAAAAAAATATGTGTTGTTAATTGTTATTGTTATTGGTCTTGGCTTTGCAGTTTTTATGTAATTAACCACGCTGCTAATCACTAATCACTGGCTCTAATTGTTAAAATGAATTAATCCTTCTTCTCTGCATTTCATATACGTGCCGTACTGGTCATTTCATTTCCTCTTCTCTTTTACCTGCCTGTTGACTAATTTTGAAACTAGAATCACAATATATATACAGAGATTGAACTAATTTTTATCAAATTCTATGATGACCATGCATGCATAATGACCACAGAAATAAGCGACACAAGCACGGTTTGTGTGATATTGCAAATATAGTACACAAAAAATACAAATCACTAGGTCGTGGTTTAGCTAGCGACATAGTTTGTGGGAAGAGCTCTTAAGTTCTTCACTAAATACAACCATAAAAATAAGCGAGAAGTATAACTGCGACTAAGTTTCGAACATAATTTATAAATATGTTATTTGCACCCAAAAAAAGACAACAAACGGAGCTATAGTAATATATCCAATTTGCATGGTGAATATGTAATGTATTCATGATTTAAAATGTGTTTTTGTAGCAAAATTTTACGTCCATTTGCAAATCAGAATATTTAATTAATTTTCTTTGGACAAGTGCTACACACATATATAGCCCATTAAGTTTTTTAAACTTCCCAATATACCCTATTTGTCATCATTTTATGGATAAAACAAATGACTTATCAGAAATTAACCAACCTCTTGTAAACACGTTTCAAAATATGAGTAAATTATGTGCTTTGAGACCAGAATATGAATCTCCATAACTATGGTTTCTAGGCAGCTAATTAACACC
>JAYMSZ010002851.1:0-11372 GCA_036897665.1 Pelargonium citronellum
GTTGGGTCTTGAAAGATTGGGGCTTGGACTCGTATTTTTGGGCTCTCTTTCATAATATTCATCTTGCACATGATATTCACATGTACAAGTCTGGCAAGTGTTCCCTTTTTGCCGTCCGGATAGAATTTTTGGGTCACGTATACTCGGTCCGTGACATTATGCTACATAGTGTATACTTGACTTTGATCTTTTCTAGCCTCACGCAGATCGACACTTGAGAACAAAATTTTTAGCTGAATTTCGAATCACACCTCGTTAAAGAGACTCCTAGAGAGAGTTTTAGAAAGAGAATGTCTCTATGTAAATTGTGAGTTCATTCTATTATCCAGAAGAACGATATTTATTCTTACAAACCATTTACGTCATGTGGTTGTTGGTTGGTGATGCTTCGGCTGTTGGAGTTCTACTTTTTCGGGCATGCAATAATAACATGCGATAGAAGTTTTAAAGCTCTGATATGCCCTTTAAGCATTTCAGGGACGAGTAGCTCCAAAGAGACTTTAATGCTTTGGTTCCAAGTGGACCGAGAAGTCGTGGCGGTGGCATGGTTGGGCGGGGACCTTGGAGGCAAGGATGATAGTGGTGACTTGAGAGACGATGAGCCATTAATGTGCCCCATCGAGACGAAAACCTTGAAGACCTCTTGTAGATACTAACTAATTAGAGTTGATGAGAGATGATAAGCTCTACTTGTGGTGATCGCACGAGAGCTAGAGAAAAGCTCGATTGGAGAAAAATTGTAGCGACGAGATTTTAGTCATCCGAGTAATATTGTGTGTCCCTTTCCATTTTTCAGTTATGTCAAAGATTTCCCTAATCTTTGTAATGTCTAAACATTTAAGTGAGAGCTAGACCACAATCTTAAATTTGAAAAGGAGAACTATAGATGATATGAAAGTGAAAGTGAAAAGGTCAGCCCATTTGAAAAAAAAAATACAGTCAAAATGAGAACTTAAAATAATATTCAAATTTCACAATACGTTAGACATCTGTTGAATGTGATACGAAACTGATCGAGAAACAATAAGTGTACGTTTTGAAATGAAATCGAAATCAATGATGAAAGGATAGAGTGGACGGTGGAAGGAAGTAAATTTAGCAATTGTAGACTTGTAGAGTCAACTGAAGCTTCATTTCCAACTTAATTTCTCTACCAACTTAATAACAAAAAAAAAAATGTGTGAGAAAATATATTTTATTAATAAAATTACAGAATTGTTTGACAATTCTAGGAATTTGGTAAGGTCATTGGCACCTTTCACCCCATTTGCTGGTCTAAATGATTATTATCTAGATGTGATTATCATTATTTCCTTGCACTTTCTTCAGTCTATTAATTCAATGGAACATATAGGTTCGAAATATGTTTCATTTCTCTTCTTAAACTATTTGTTAGGTTTTACATTGACACTCAATTAAAATTTTGTTTTAATTTCATCTGCATTAAGATTGTTAGAGTTTGGCTCTACAATTAAACAATTTTGTTTTAAACTAGTTTAATTTTTAAATATACTATCAACATACATAGTAAATATACGACGAACGAAAAAAAATAACTGGTTTGATTCATAAATAACTCTCATGTCCTCGCACTAATAACAAAGATATATTAGATATTTCTAGCAACTTTTATCTAGACGCCTCCATACTTGACTATAGTCTTCTTCAACCTTCCCTCTACTCTTCTCCATGTCACCGGCCAATTTCTCTCTAAAAGCCTTCATAGGCTTCTTTGCATGGATTCTTGAGTTTTTCATGCATGCCCCAATTTTTTAGTCTAAATTTGAGTTTCTAATCTTATTGTCCATTGTGCACATAATATATAGTTACTCTTAAATTCTCCCACACCTTCTCAAAATATTTCAAAATACCTGCATTCATGTGTATTATGTTTCTAGGACAAAGTGTCAAAATAGTTTCTAAACTATCCACATTGTGTCATTTTCGTCCTTAAACTATTAAACGTGCGGTATTAATCTAAAGGTTTACAAAACGAGCCATATTAGTCCAAAGTATTTCAATAAGCGTGCCGATTCAGGACATTCCGTTAAACACCTTGACAGAATTCGTTAAGTCTGCTTACGTGGCAAAAGAAATAAAAATCTCACATCAACGCACTTAACGGATTTCGTCAATGTATTTGACGGAATGCCTGATTTGGCTCGATTATGAAATCGTTTGGACTAAACTGACACTTTTGAATAACATATGGACTAAATTGACTCGTTTGATAGTTCGGGAACGAAAATGACACATTCTAAATGGTTCAGGACTAAATTGACACTTTTTTCACGTTTCTATGAGGAGATATTTGTGTCACACTTTGAATCTGTATACTAAATTCATTAACTTCTTATGTTTTAAGACCCAGGATTCAACTCGGCCAAGAACAAGAGCCCAAGAATATCTAAGATAAAGTTACAAGACCTAAACATTGCTCTAACACATTGCCAAGAAAACCGGCTTGGTTCTGTCAAATTTGATCCCATGTAAAAGAAGTGCATCAATAACTATGCAACCTAAAAATAGTAGGAACACAAACTAAGTTATTGGACTGGCAATTCGGATCGCGTGTTCATGCATGTCAACATAGTTTACGCATTCTTATGCTATAGCATTTTATCGATCACAGTTTTTCTACATAAATATTAAGACGTGAGAATTGATGAAAATTTATTCGATTAGACAAATGCGTTTCTTGCCCCACTTGTTAAGATACGTATTGTAAGATGTAGTTACAAACAAAAAAAGTGGACACCGGGTGCGTGAATGATCACCATACAAATTTATGTCAATTCTACTATTCCTCAACCATGGCCCCCAACGACCAACTTATCATATTTTATTTTTATCAAAAAAAAACTTACCATATTTTATTCATAACAAGTGGTCCGAAAACCAGAATCCCATTACCCCGCCAAATGGATCTCACCTACGTCACCACCATGACGTCACCAAAAGCCCCCTCTGCCCGCCACGTGTCCTGAATCTTCCATGCACCTCCCAAGAAGCTGTCAATGAAGGCTCCTTGGTGCTCAAGCTCAAGAGATAAAGATAAAACATTTTTTTAAAATATATTTTATATTTATTTTATATATAATGGAACCATGCCCAACAATCCCATTACTCACAAGTCACACCACACACTCTACTGGTTAATTTTTTTGGGTTCTCTTCCAAAAAAACATGAACTTCTCAGCAAACCCTAACCCTTATGGCACTCACTCTTTTCAACACTTCGAGCTTCCTCAAGAGTTTGAAATGTCAGATTATCTGTTCCTCGGAGACGCCCTCGCCGGCGGCGACTCGTCGTCGTCGGAAAAGGTCAGCGACTGCTACAACAACGACGGCTCGAGCGGTGGAGTTGGGGCCATGAGCGTGACTTCAAGAAATAGCAACATGCAAGTGATATACGAATATATATATTACATATATAGCCACTTGTGGTTTTTTTTTTGTTTTATATGTAAATGACACACACATTTGGATATTTTGTTTCCTTGAATTGTAGTTGTTGATGGTATGTATACGTGTTTTGTTCAGAAAATGTAAAAGTGCATCGAAGAAGAAGAAGATGGAGGAGGAGATTAGGGTTGCGTTCAGGACGAAGTCGGAGCTGGAGATCATGGATGATGGATTCAAGTGGAGAAAATATGGGAAAAAATCAGTCAAGAACAGTCCAAATCCAAGGTACTTTTTTCTTATAAAGAAACCTCGTATATTAATTAATTGCAATAGTCTAACAAAATAACATCAATATTCGGCATAGGATAAAACTCTATCTAGCTTGGCAAAGAACCTAATGGCCTAGCAAACGCATGAACAATCCAATTCATAGTCCTATAAAACTAGAATTCTAAATTATCAACTGGCTCTCAAATTTAACATGTGTGATGATTACCTGATCTAAACTTTAACAATTGATTGATAGAAAATATTTGAGAAAATCTTTACTTTTTAATTTGTGGCACAAGTGAATAATGGTAAATTATATATTTGGATTAATATTTGATTGAGTTTAAGCCATTAATGTAATTAATAACCCCACTTAAATTTAATATTAATATATGTTTCAATAGAGTATATTATTATCAAGTAGTGAGTATGTATGTTGCATGGGGTGGCCTTGATCAAGATTCAAGAGGACCCATGGTCTATCTATATTTAATTGTAGTTTTCAATTTGGAAAGAATAAATAACACAATGTTTTGTATTTTATCTGTTCACTTATACTTCTTTTATCACTTTATGTCTCTTTTCTTGGTCACCTATTAATTTATAGTTTTATTACTACATTTGATTTGTTCTTTGTAGGTCCCATAATTACACATATCTGAATTTTATATGTGCATGGTACATTAGAGTCTTTGTTATATATAGTATTAATTTGTTTTGTGTTTAATTGATTATTTTTGGTTGCATATATATAAAAATACAGAAACTACTATAGATGCTCAAGTGGGGGATGCACTGTGAAGAAAAGGGTGGAAAGGGATAGAGAAGACTCAAGCTATGTGATAACTTCATATGATGGTGTGCACAACCATGAGAGCCCTTGTGTTGTTTATTACAGCCAAATGCCTCCCATGATTCCCAATGCTAATTGGTCTCTACTACCCTCCTCTAATTTCTCTTCACCTTCACCATAATCAAATACTTTCGGCACAAAAACCGTACACGAATATATTTCAATGTTTGCATAAACTTTTTATCCATCAAACATTACTGTATGTTTTGTTAACAAGTTTTTGTGCAATAGCGTTTGCGCATTCAGCGATTCCTATACTATATGTAGTTTATACATTTGTAACGAGGAACAAAAGTTTCTACCACTACTTTTGCTAGGATCAAATTATATATTGCGATGTTTGTTGAGTTAGTTGTGTACGATATTATGTTTT
The DNA here is from genome assembly GCA_036897665.1 of Pelargonium citronellum. NCBI lineage: Eukaryota > Viridiplantae > Streptophyta > Magnoliopsida > Geraniales > Geraniaceae > Pelargonium > Pelargonium citronellum. The sequence goes on from JAYMSZ010002851.1 coordinate 4,902, forward strand.
GTTTTCTTCCCTCCTTTTGTGAGCTGGTCGTGGGACGTGTAATGTATTATGATTGCAATGAATCTTTTCAATAAACTCAATTTTACTTTATCAAATTTGTGTGTCTTTCAGTAATGTCATATCAGTTTAATTAGAACTCAATTATTTAGGTTGGACTAAGTGGTTTAAGTATTTTGAATTTCCTTAAAAGTCTTAGGTTCGAGTCTTCTTATTAACGGTATGAGGTGAGTTATTTGAGTTTAAAAGAGAGAGCTACCCATTGTTCGCAGCCCGACGGTTTAAATCACATGTCAAAAGTCGAAACAAGTAGTTGGGCGACTTATGGGTCCAAAACCTTTAACCCGCAAAGTCCGGGCTGGGTAGCACACGGACGGATAACCCGCCCATTATCAAACAGGCGGCCCATGGGCCGAAGCATGGGTCCAAAACCTTTAACCCACAAAGTCCGGGTTGGGTAGCACATGGACGGATAACCCGCCCATTATCGAACGGCCGGCCCATGGGCCGAAGCGGCAACCCATGGCTCATATGCTGGTGTGGGGTCACTTTCACATGCTTTAAACCGCGAAAAGACGGACCAAACCAAACCCACCGCAACACCACGTGACAGAGACCCTCTCGTGCATGTTCTTCATCGTCGCATCCAGATCACATTTACGCCACCACATCTCTTCAATTCAATTCAAACCAATTTCCATACCGTTTTTACTTGTGTAGCACATTTCCTATCGTCGTTTCATCGATCTCCTTCCACAGAATCGATTCCATTTTCACTTGTTGATTTCGATTGCTTTCAGATCTTGCTGCTTCGCGACCCAGTTCTGTTTTTCGTGATTGATACTGTGACAAAGCTCGTCTTTGTATAGAACCCATTTCTAGATTGTTCTCAGATCTGTTACTGGAACTGAGTTTTTGCGATTTCTCGCGAAAATGTCGGGTACTGGGTACTTGAGTTTCAGTTTGGGTGTGGGTTTGATTCGGGTCTGACATGGAGTTTGAATCGAAATTCAGAGTACCCGTATTGTTAATTTGCTGCAATTCTTGGAGATTGAGTGTTTTTTATGGGACTTGAATGGTGGTGCTAGTGATTTTGTTGCTCTCAATTTAGGTTGATTTTGGTAGTTGTGAACAAAGATGTTTTGGAGGGAGCGCGAGAGGGACAACAAAGAGCAAAATGGTGGACCTTTGTGTGGGCAGGTTCGGGTTCTTGTTGTGGGCGATTCAGGTATTTTCTGTTTTTTTTTTCCTTTTTATTGCTTCTGATTGATTATTGTTTGTGTAAAGAATGCTGATTGAGATATAAATTATTTTGAAACAATGAATTCAACAGTTGAACTTTGAATTGTTTGTTCATTGGGATTAGTTTGACTAAAGGGTTTTAGATTACAAGTTCCAGAACCATATCAAAATACAAAGTTAAAAGCTTTGGGGACATGTGATGTGCTTATGAATATGTAACTGACAGAACTCGCTGAAATAGTTGAAATATTGCATATTAAGGGCATCACTGTGGCCTCAAGTTCTGTGTGTTTTCAAATTGGAAGATTACGAAGTTTCTAGATTTACTATTTGATTTCCTTTCTTATGGATATGGTTGAGAACTGCGATATGTATTGTGTTTATCTGTGGTGAGAGTATTGAATGGTGGCAAACTGACAATGATTGTCGTCTAGCCGTTGAATCTCTGTGGTTGTGGAGAGGTTTATGCTCATTCTTGGTATAAATACTATAGTTAAAGAAATTTGTCTGATGTTGGAGAAAACCATTCACACATGATCGTGTATTAACTAAAATGCAATTGTAGCTAGAGTTTCACCGGAACTTCTTAATGCTTGTTTTAAATATCCTCTCCCTCTCTCTATCAATCTATAAGATCCTATTCTACTAAAGTGGGCTTGACCGCTTCACTTGACTGTTCCTTGAGCATACAATATTTGGAATATGGACATGCAGTTTGTATGGGCATGCAGATTCTCTCTGTCTAGCATTTAGATGACTGGAGCTCTAGCCTATAGAAGTCTGTAGTCTTTGAAGCTCCATCTAGCTATTATCTTGGAAATAAAGTGCACCAAAAAGTTGGATTTGTTTACGTTATTCAGTTTATTGTACTCTTTATGGTCATATGCTTGCAAATGGATTGAATCATGGTTGTTAAATCGGGATTCATATCGTGAATCGGGAGAGAATTTTGTGAATCGTGAATCGGATCGGATCGGAAGATTCAAACATATATGCATAATAATTTTAAATAAAATTTTATAGGATTAATATACCAATAGTTATAAAGAAGAACATTTCAAAATAAAAAAAGTTATGAATAAGAAAATTAATAAACAACTAAAATGAATCGTATGATGACCACTACGGCATCACCACCTAACTCTGAGGTAATAATTTAGGTTTAAGTCTATGCTATGTCTTCTCCTCTTTATATAGAAGCGGAAACTGCTTCGTTTTCTCCATAGAAATCAGAAAAAAGGAAGAAAAAAATATGTTCTTGGTTTGGACTTCTTCAAAACTTTTCGTATTCTAAATCGGTTGAATCGGGATTCACGCAAGATTCATGTCATTCCAAGATTCAAACATGATTTTGAATCTTTTAACCTCCAAATTGTGAATCGGATCGGGAATCGGGATTTTTAACAACCATGGATTGAATACAAAGGGAATTTAATCGTTTTTTGAGGTTAGACAAGAGATGATATCATGCTATCTTGAGTTTAATCATTAACATGCAAGTGTTAGGATTTTAAAATTAGAAAATGATAGCAAAATTATTGAAATAGGTTTTGTGAACTTTGAATTATTTATATCACCTCATGACATTTAAAGTCAAAACAAGTGTTTTTTTAATATTATAATATTCATGCAAGTTTTATGAAGAGCTGGAACTCATATTTGATTTATGATCAGAGGTTTCTTTTGTTATGTTTGGTATACTGGTTTGTTTCGCTGCACCAGTCTCCTTTTCTAGATATAAAAGGATAATGGATCATATGCTATAGGATCACATAGGACCTCGTCAAATTGAATTGTATTCTGCAAGGATGAGGAAGTATATCTGATCTGCATTTTGAATTTGCTGGTTTTTGTAGTTCACTAAATATTAGTCTCTTCTCCTTTCTCTTGGTCAAACTTCATCTTTAATGTTTGTTCTGGTAGGTGTCGGGAAGAGTTCTCTTGTTCATCTCATTGTTAAGGGTTCTTCCATCGTTCGCCCTCCACAAACAGTTGGGTGTGCTGTTGGTGTGAAGGTATGACTCAATGTTCCTTCAGCCCTCTATACAATTCAGATCCACTGCTGGAGTTCAAGGCCTTACCTGTTTTCTCATTCTGTTCTTCCAGCATATCAGTTATGGAAATTCTGGTAGCTCTTCTAGTAGTATTAAAGGTGATTCTAAGAGAGATTTCTTTGTTGAACTCTGGGATGTGTCAGGGCATGAACGTTACAAAGATTGCCGGTCTCTTTTCTATTCACAAATTAATGGTGATTACTGAACATCCTTGCTTGCAGTAACATCTTATTCTCTTGCCAACTGCATTTATCTTCAGTTAAAAACTTGTATATTTCTTAGATTTAAAAATGGAGAAAATTAGTTGGAGAACCATGGCTGTCTTCTTGTTGGAATTATCTCAATAAATTGCCTGACTCATAGATACGAGACTAATTGTTACAAATGCTAACTGTCTCCTTGTTGCTTCATCTATTCTATTTTCTGTTTCTCTGCTTATGCTTCTTACTTGGCACACGGGCAGGTGTTATTTTTGTTCATGATCTTTCCCAGAGAAGGACAAAAACTAGCTTGAATAAGTGGGCAGCTGAGATTAGTGCAACTGGGACATTTTCAGCCCCTCTAGGATCTGGAGGTCCTGGTGGCCTTCCTGTGCCATATATTGTTGTAGGTAACAAGGCTGATATTGCTGCAAAAGAGGGCACAAGAGGAAGCAGTGGAAATCTTGTTGATGTAGCTCGGCAATGGGTTGAAAAGCAGGGTTTGCTTCCTCCCAGTGAAGAACTTCCACTTACTGAGAGTTTTCCTGGTAGCGGAAGCTTTATCTCGGTAAGAATTTTTTAATTCAGCACTTTTTGGGGGAGGAGGGATCCACATTAGGCGTTTTAAAACATCAATATTTTTTTGTTCCTTATCGGCTATTTATATATATATATATATATATACAGTGTACCGTCGCCATGGAGGCTCAAACCCGAGACCTCATAGAGAATCCAAAGTGCCTAAACCACTTTGCCCAACATGGCTTGATTCTTAACTACTACTACTAAACAATCATGGAGGCTTATGCTGATGTTGATTCTTAACTACTACTAAACAATCATGGAGGCTTATGCTGATGTTAATTCATGACTACTACTAAACAGTCAAAACTACATAGGGTGTTTCAGTCCTGAAATTACCCAATTTCCAGAAATCATTAATAAATTTGCAAATTTGATGGCCTCTATGATCTTTAGCTGTGTTCAATTGCTGAAGGACTATGTAGTTCTCAACTTTTTGTCTAAATTTCCATCCTCTTATTTCTCCATATTAATTTGATTATGTTTGCTCTTATCCTCTGAAACTAATTTAAGACTAGGGCAATCCTCATCAAGCTTAATTAAGAACAGATAGTTGGATAAGGTTTTCTGAGAATTATGTGGCAAAAGTTAATTCTTTTATCGATTGAAGCATTACCTAATCAAGATATGAAGCAATTCCAGCATAAGAAACTCACAAGTAACTCCATGGCTTGCCCCTATCTTTGACATTGTTTTCTACCTCTTGTTTTGGTAGTAATATCAAAATGATAGTTTTTTTTAGGTTGAATGGTCACCTGACCTGCGTGTAAGAATAGCAGTCTGTGGTTTCATATATCTTGAGAATGAGATTATCTTTAATTAGATGACTCATGAAGTGAAATATGGAGAAGCAAGATTTGCAATTTATTCACAAGTTTGCCTCTGCAGGATTTTAGAATTTGATACATATAATAGATGAGAGACAATTACTAACCATATGATGGTTTATATGTGGATGTGCACAGGCTGCCAGAGAAGCAAGATATGACAAGGAGGCAATAATGAATTTTTTTCGAATGGTATGTCGTGATCAACTTTTGTTTCTTGTGACTTCTTACTCTCTTTTCCCCCTCTACTCTTCTGAGGACATGCTTCAACTCTGTGAACCCTGCTGTCTCAGTTGATCAGGAGAAGATATTTTTCAGATGACTTACCTGCTTCAAATCCGTGGTCTATTTCTGCAGCTCCATCTTCCCAACGTTTAGATGAAAATTTGGGCAACGAGGATCAGTTGCACAAGAGCAAAAGGTATGTTCACTTAATGGCTACATTTGCTTTTTTGGTTGCAAGCAGTGATAGATTCTTGTATATAATTCCTGTCCCGCTTAAAGTCTACAAATTAAGACAATCATATGGAAGTTGCTATTTTGCTTAGAATGTTGATTATTTGACTGCAATCTTTATCATGCATTAAGTTTTGCTTCCACTTTACAGCCATGTTTGATATGTTTTTTTTTTTCACTTGCAGTTTGGCCAGGGACCATTACAATTACAACATGCTCCCTCCGCTTCCAGCTCAACGCAATTTGACGCCACCTCCTACGCTGTACCCTCAACAGCCCGTTTCAATATCTGAGGGTTATAGCCTCCCAAGATTTTCCCTCACCGGTTCTTTAGAAATCAGCAGATCAAAGCGAACTGATATTAATGTATGATTGTTCATTGTTGGAATTCGTCTGGGATTTATATGTGGTATGTGAATTATTTTCCTCGGATATTGTAAATCTTGCTGTAAGGGGTTTTTGGGTTTACAGTTAGATGCTTCCTTTTTCTTGTCTCCTTGTTGAGTTTCATTGGGTTGTGTTATAGTTTGGTTATTGTACAATGAATCTCAGATTCAGCAAATTTATTCGAATGCAATTCTTTTCGATTGTGAGTAAAAATCAAACTCAATCTACTTTTTTATTCATACATGTCGAAAGCGAGTACATAGAAAAAGAAACATAAACGCTTGAAATCAGTGCTGCACAGCCATTCTGTTGAAGGTTTTCGGGTCATAGACGATGTTTTCGGGATGATAGAGGACGGAGTTGATGCGAGCATCAAAATCTCCAACCTCTTCCTCCCACCACTTCTGTTTCTTGTTCCCAGATTGCTCGCCGGCCGCCCCAGAACTGTCGATTTGTGGCTGTGCTTGGACTGTGCTATTGCTGTTCATGGTCATTCTCATTGTTGTTCTTGTTTTTGCTGTTGAAAATAGAAACATGGCATCAACAAGAACTTGTTAATTAAAACCAAAAGCTTTTCCATGCTTGCATGAAATTAACCTAAGATATGAAAATTGAGTAATGGGACATACCAGAAAACAAAAGTGGTTGAGCTCTTGGTGATGGAACTGCAAAAACAAAGCTGTTGGTGGTGCAGTGATGTGTTGATCCCCTGTATATATATATATA
>JAYMSZ010002852.1:0-11371 GCA_036897665.1 Pelargonium citronellum
ACTTATGGAAGGTGAAGAGACATGCCTTGAATTTTGCAAAACTTGGTGAGGTGGCATCACCTAATGTCTTCTCACCAAGTTTAACATACATATCTATTTTTTGTCAATACAAAACTCTCTTTACCTTTATGATTTTCGACCAATAACTTATTCTCACGTGAAAAACAGTGTCCGCCTAAAAACACGTACAGAATCTTAATGGTTGGGACATTGGGCTTCTCTTGGAAATAGCCCCAAATCAAACGGATAAACCATTGGGCCTAAAATACTGATCCACTAAGCATTTTTATCAGTTTAGGTGGAGAAGGGCATAATAGTAAATATGCTTCTTCTAATAACCGGCCATCATCGCATCATTCACTGGAAAAGAACCCATCACCCGCAGAAAAGAGAAGTCTCCGAGCCAATTCTCGCTCACTTCTCTATTTCCATTTCGCATACGAAATCAGTATAGATCTAAATTCTCACTTCCTCTCGTTTTCTTCTTCTCGGTGTGCCTGATTCAGATCCCATAAGGTTCGTTCCTCTCTGTCTCTCTATATATCTCAGTTCCTTGTTTTGTTGCTCGCTTTCGTGATGATTTGATCTGCTAATGGTGCTGTTAATCTCTGTTTGGATGCCTAGAAATTTCACGAAATTAACGTAATTATTGTAATTGCATGCCTCTGAATTCCATAATTGTGCAGCTTCAGCTGAATTAGGAATTTGTGTATGTATTCAGATCGGAATGTAGTTTGAATCGCCAGTTGTTGATTGTTTTTAGCTTTGCGTATTTTTGCTTTGCTACATTTTCTCTGCGTCAAAGCAGTGTATGATTCCGTGATTGTTGAATGTTTGATTGATGTATTTTTGAATTCTGACTTGGATGGATAAAAACATGTTTGATTCATCTATCTTCTTAATTTTGCTAGGTATGGAACCGAGCGTTTTTATGTTGTTTAAACTATTGCTTCATGTGAGTATTTAGATTTAGGGACTGAATGGAGAGTAATCAAAATCAAAATCAAAACTGCTCTATTTCTGTTTTCGTGGCATATCTGATATGTTTGTTCAGTTATATTATTCCACACAGTTGGTGATTATATTTGATGTGTAATCTGAACTAGTTAGAGAAACAAACTTTTTCTTGTAAATTAAGTAATATTAATGGAAAATCTTTCTTTTTCTTACCCTTGAAAGTTCTGGTTATAAGCTCTTTAAGTTATTAGAGACTGTGTTTGAATGTTAATGTAAATTGATCAGTATCCCTTTTATTGCAAGTAGATATGGAGAAGTCTTGTAGTCTGCTAATTCACTTCGACAAAGCATCGCCTGCAATTGCTAACGAGATCAAGGAAGCTCTAGAAGGCAATGATGTGCAAGCGAAGATTGAGGCCATGAAGAGTGCTATTATGCTTCTCTTGAATGGTGAAACCCTACCACAGCTTTTTATCACCATTGTTAGATATGTTTTGCCCTCTGAGGACCACACAGTCCAAAAGCTGTTGCTTCTTTATTTGGAGATAATTGATAAAACGGATGCCAAAGGGAGGGTTCTTCCTGAAATGATTTTGATTTGTCAAAATTTGAGGAACAATCTCCAACACCCTAATGAGTATATCCGTGGTGTAACGTTAAGATTTCTTTGTCGGTTGACTGAGACTGAGATTTTTGAGCCCTTGATTCCTTCAATTTTGCAAAATTTGGAGCATCGGCATCCTTACATTAGAAGGAATGCAATCCTTGCAGTAATGTCAATATATAAACTTCCACAAGGTGAGCATCTATTGGTGGATGCACCTGAAATGATTGAGAAGGTCCTTTTAACTGAGCAGGACCAGTCAGCCAAGCGGAATGCTTTCCTCATGCTTTTCACTTGCGCCCAAGATCGTGCAGTCAATTACCTTCTAACCCACGTTGATAGAATCTTGGACTGGGGTGAATCGCTTCAGATGGTTGTCTTGGATTTGATCCGAAAGGTTTGTAGAACAAATAAAGGACAGAAGGGGAAGTACATGAAGATCATTATATCTTTATTGAATGCACCATCAACTGCAGTTATTTTTGAATGTGCTGGGACTCTCGTTTCTCTTTCCTCTGCTCCAACAGCCATCAAAGCTGCTGCCCAAACCTATTGCCAGCTTCTTCTTTCTCAGAGTGATAACAATGTGAAGCTTATTGTGCTTGGTCGGCTGAATGAACTCAAGGTCTCGCACAGAGATACATTGGTCGATTTGATCATGGATGTGCTTAGAGCACTATCTAGCCCAAATCTTGACATTAGGAGGAAGACACTTGATATTGTTCTTGATTTAATTACTCCACGTAATGTCAATGAGGTTGTCCTTACTTTGAAAAAGGAAGTCATCAAGACTCAAAGCGGAGAGCTTGAGAAGAATGGTGAATATCGGCAGATGCTCATTCAAGCAATTCATTCTTGTGCAGTCAAGTTCCCAGAAGTCGCAAGCACAGTTGTTCATCTTTTGATGGATTTCTTAGGAGACAGTAATGTTGCTTCAGCCATGGATGTGATTATTTTTGTTAGAGAGATAATTGAGACCAACCCTAAACTAAGGGTTTCTATAATAACAAGGCTACTGGATACTTTCTACCAGATCCGTGCTGCGCGGGTTTGTTCTTGTGCTCTTTGGATCATTGGAGAATATTGCCTGTCGCTTTCTGAAGTTGAGAACGGCATTGCAACCATTTCTCAGTGTCTTGGGCAGTTGCCATTTTTTTCTGTTTCAGAAGAATCAGAAACTATTGATACTTCAAAGAAGGCTCAGCCAGCAAACTCTATAACTAGTTCTTCTAGAAGGCCAGCTGTTCTTTCTGATGGAACTTATGCCACACAGAGTGCTGCCTCCGAGACTGCTTTCTCCCCTCCAACTGTAGTACAAGGATCTTTGGCTTCTGGGAATCTTAGATCCTTGCTTCTCACGGGTGACTTCTTCCTTGGAGCAGTTGTTGCTTGCACATTGACAAAGCTTGTCCTGAGACTGGAAGAGGTCCAACCATCTAAAGTTGATGTGAATAAAGCATCTACACAGGCATTATTGATCATTGTTTCCATGCTTCAATTAGGACAATCATCTGTACTTGCACATGCAATTGACAATGATTCTTATGATAGGATCGTCTTGTGCATTAGATTGTTGTGCAATACTGGTGATGAAATCAGGAAGATATGGCTGCAGTCTTGTCGTCAGAGTTTCGTTAAAATGCTCTCAGAGAAGCAGTTACAGGAAACTGAAGAAATAAAGGCAAAGGCTCAGATTTCTTGTGCACAACCAGATGACCTTATTGACTTTTACCATCTAAAGAGCAGAAAGGTAAGATTCAAATTTCTCGTCAATGTTATTACGCATTTGTACTACAGGGGCAAAGATTAAGGAGGATCAATTTTGCTACATGTGGTAATCTCAAACTAGTAGCCAACCCCAATTAGTTGTGATAAATCCTTTATTCACAAATACAATCTAAACTTTGACTGGCCTCTGTCTCATTGTTGCTTGTTTAGTAGAAATTTTCTGCTTGGTTATTTGTGTCTCCTTTTTTTTTATTTGTCTCGTTGGTTTATGCCTTTCATTAATTTATTGCATGTTTTTGTTTCTAATGCCATGTTTGGAATCTGGTATCATATAATTTTCAGGGTATGAGTCAGCTGGAGTTGGAAGATGAGGTCCAAGATGATTTAAAACGTGCAACTGGACAATTTCTGAAGGATGGGGATGATGCAAATCAGCTTAATCGCATTCTTCAACTTACCGGATTTAGTGATCCAGTCTATGCAGAAGCATATGTAAAAGTTCATCATTATGATATTGTCCTTGATGTTACAGTCATCAATCGAACGAAGGAAACCCTTCAAAACTTGTGCTTGGAGTTGGCAACAATGGGTGATCTTAAACTTGTTGAGCGTCCACAAAATTATACTCTTGCCCCCGAGTCAAGCAAGCAAATAAAGGCCAATATTAAGGTCTCCTCAACTGAAACTGGAGTCATATTTGGAAACATTGTTTATGAGACCTCTAATGTGCATGAACGAATGGTTGTTGTTCTTAATGACATCCACATTGACATCATGGACTACATCTCTCCTGCGGTTTGTACAGAAGTTGCCTTTAGAACTATGTGGGCAGAGTTTGAGTGGGAAAACAAGGTATCTCTTTCATTCCTTTTTTTTTTTTTTCATTCTGCTGCAACTATTATACATGATTCTACTCTAAGTATGATCTGACTTCTAAGTCATTGAGTTCTTATGCTGAGCTACTTTGAGAACTTTTCAATAAGTGGGTGGATTGGATTGAAATTATTGAATCCTATTTAATGCAACAAACAATAGGCTACATTTCATACAAAAAAGTTGATGTTGTCTTCATGTAGTATGGTACTGAGGTATATGTTGAACTGACAGATAATGTTTAGTTTAGTTTTTTAAAAGTACTTTAAACTCACTTTGCCATGCAAGTATGAGCATGTAATGGAGATAACTTCACAATATTTTTGCATACATTTTATGCAATTAATTAGTTGGATGAAATATAAAATTATTTTGGTATATTTCTTCTGCTTGCGTACTTAAGTTTATGACCTTTTTTTTACTTCGGATATTTTAGACCTTCGCTACAAACTGTTTTGCAATAGATGACTTTTAGTGGTGATTATCTATCAGCTACTATTTATCAGCATGTGCTCTTCAATAGCATTACCTACAGTTAGTTTGATCCTTCAGCGTGTTCTTATTTTTGCTTTAGTAATGAAAATTTTCTTGCAAGCTTGTTTGAATGTGATCATTTTTTTCCTACTGGTACTCGGCTGATGATTCTTGTTCATTATTTGTTTAATTATGTTTTCCTTGTAGGTTGCTGTCAACACTGTAATTCAGCATGAGAAGGAATTTCTTAATCACATCATCAAATCAACCAACATGAAATGCCTCACTGCACCGTATGTTACTTCTTCTTTTCTGTTTGTTTAAGCCAGAATGTCTTTAATTGCTAATTATGCATGTGTTAATTCTTCAATCTTCACTAATAACGCTCGTACTCATGCTTGAAATGATTGTTAAGTTTCATACTGCCCTTGGATGAGTTACTTACTTACCGTCTTTGGATTATGTAAGAAATAGATAGGTTAATTGACATATAAGTAATTTGAATCTCTCTTTTAATGAATGAAGTCTTGAAGTGAAAGATGGCTACACTGGTTTGGAAACTGAAGTTGTAGCTAAAACTCTCTGATTAGTGAATAGTGATTACCTTCCTTTTAGTTCTTCGTGTTATTATCTCCCTAAAAATCATGTGCAAATACGGATAATATTTAGTTTCATTTGTATTGGATTTTCTCATCCATGCTTCTTTTTGGCTTGTTGAGTTTTAGGTCTGCCCTAGACGGCGAATGTGGGTTCTTGTCAGCTAACTTGTATGCCAAGAGCGTGTTTGGGGAAGACGCCTTGGTGAATGTGAGCATTGAGAAACAGCCAGACGGGAAATTGAGCGGATACATCAGGATAAGGAGCAAGACCCAAGGGATTGCGCTCAGCCTTGGTGATAAAATCACTCTCAAACAAAAGGGAAGCAGTTGATTCAAAACATTTGCTTTACTAGTTACTCAATTTGTACTCATTGTTCCTATTGTTTGCACAAATCACAGCTTCAGCAAGATGTGCCTCTTTACTGTCCACCAAGGACATTTTATATGTAGTTGTCATTTCATTTTCCCATGTTTCAATCACCCAAATTTTGAATTGATTTGAGCTTGTATTTAGCATTTACAGTAAAAGACATAGATCAGTGCCCAAATTTTGCTGTTCAACCCTATTAAATTCATTTTTGTGTTTGGATTTGAGTTAAAATATTGTGCCTTTCATAGTTCATAGTTTTGAGCAAAATGCAACTGGCGCAACCATTTCTCAATGATTCTGATGCCAACAATGTCTTATTATGTGAATCCAAGAAGAAAAAAAATGAACTTTACCAACCAATTCTGGGCACAAAATCATACATAATGGCCTATACTCTACAAGGTTGGTCCATGGCAATGTGAAGACCATCACTTATGTTCATGGATTGGTTTAAATGATAATCAAATCACTTGCAAAGCTTCAACTTCTTAAAATACGAAGATACCACAGATTTTGGGTAGGGTTTGGTAGCAATACAAGTTGGAATGTTCTCGGGTTGTTCAATCCAAAGTTTATGAGCAATGGAACCCGCTTTGAGCTTTTTGGATAAATTCAAGATTTGAGGCTCTCCCTTCACCTCCAGAGTGACCTGCACGCTCCAATAATAGATAAAATCAACATCCACGATGCCACTAACATTTAGATTAAGTAAAATGTCATCTCACCCTATGAAGAAACTAAATAAAAACTTGGAACAAATATATTTTTTTAAAACACGACATCTACAAACAATCAAGAACTATAAGGTGGGTACAACATTATCAACATACTATATAATGGATACCATATATAGCAAGCTATAGAAGAATCCCTATATATGTATATCATATATTATGCATGCATGTATTGTATCCGATGGTAGTTTGTACACGGTTTCTTTCCCCTTTCTCATTCCTTCCCAACCCTACCAATTGAGCCAACTAGTGTCCACATGCTTGCAAGAATCTATGTTTTCTATTGTACCAATTCAATAAACACAAAGAAACAAAGTCCGGGAAAGTAAGATGAGATTTATTCCACCAAAATCGGCACCACTCTCTAAATTCCTAAACATTCACAAGACCCGAACATGTGAAATTGGCTTCAGTACTCTAAATTACTAAACATTCACAATACCCGAACATGTAATATTCCTTTTCAATTACAATTCTTCCCACTTAAGAGTACCGATTATCTAAAGGAGCAGACAACACGAAGCAGCACATTTTAATCACATAAACAACTATTACAAAAACTATCTAGTAAGCATTGCTATGTTGGGTTCCAGAGACATTACAAGAACTAAAATGAGAAATGCTCACTCGAAATTTCAACAAAAAAACAACAGTTTTTTAATTTCCCAAGAATTGTAATTCCTTCTTTCTTAGCATATACCATATATTCTGGATTCATTTACATTTCCAACATTTTCTCAATCACCAAACAAACCAGATAGTCAAAACGGTTCACAAATTCCCAGAAAAAGAAACAGAGCATAATATAGTGAATCTGAGAGTGACCTTGTGCATGGAATCAATGGTGTCAGGACTGCAGTAAGTGATGGTGTGAGAATCTTCCTTGTGCTCCCAAATGGCAGCCACCGAGGCATGGCATCCCTGAGTCACCACGCTCCCAAGCGGCCACGAGTCGATCAGGTCTCGCCGAAGCACCACGTACTGGACCAGAACATCGTTGGTATCGGCCTTCACGGCGTCGTTTTGCGTTCCGGTGGGGACCTCTGAGCCGGGTTGACTCATTGAGTTCGATATGTGTCGGCACCGAGGACGAGTCGCGACACGGCCCTGAGCTCCAATCCTAACCCTAATTTTGGAAAATGGAACTGGGAAGCGTGAAAGTGAAGGAGAAAGAGAAGAGAAGCTAAAACGACGTGGTATAATTAGAACTGCCATGAGCTTGTGTGAATTGTGACCTTGCTATTGTGATGTTTAACAAGGCTTTGTGTTATGGGCCTTTGATCTTTCAATTTTCAAATACTTCTTAAAATAAATTGTTTTTTTTATCAAATAACATACACAAATTAATTCATTTCAACTTAAGAAAATATTCGTTGCTTAAGTGATTCTATGTCTCTTTTCAGAATTATCCAACGGCATAGTATCGATACAGAATTGAGTAGAGCAGATTGCAGAGCGGCTATAGTAGACATTATTTAAAGTCATCTTTCCGGCTACATTTTGATTGTTAAAAGAAATAAAATAGTTTTGCCCACTAATTAACCTCATTAGGAAGGCAAAAAAAAAACTCATAAGTAGATTTGTAATATTTAAACTTTGTTCGATCTACTTTTGATTTATAGTATTCTTATATTTATGTCCAAAAAAATTCAAAAGAAAAATATGAAGCATTTTAAATAATAACAACATTTAGCGTGGGAAACTTATAAGGCTCCTATTGCATTTGTCTTTGTATATGAGTGTAATACATGGTAAATTTCATCCAAAAAGTGCACAAGGGAGATACATTCTTTTGGTTTGCAACATTTCCTTCCCCATTACGCAGTCGACCTCGTTGAGAACTCGTGCTCGCGTTGCGCTTCATTGAGACAATCGCCACCATGGAGAAAGTCGATGTCAAATACCTTCTCTTACTCACTTGTTTATGACAATGAAACTCGCGTACCTGAATCAAGCTATATCCACTCAGGGCTTGAGCACCACCACCTCATGCAAGATTGTTATTCGACCTCATTGGACATTTTTAAAAGGCACACAATCAATGTCTCTTCTCGATCACATGGGATACGCATGCAACCACGAACTATATGCATGTGCTACATGTGTCGTGACAGTTAGCTACACTTCTGAGCTGGCTCTAATACCATTTATAAATCACGGATCGAGAGGACGAGCCTTATGAAACATCAGTAAAGGGCCAACTTTATACGTAAGCGTCAAACACAATAAACACAAATTAAGAAAACAAATTTACATTTATATGTGAAATAAATATCGATCAACATTCAGGTAACAAGTACATAAGCGGATCGCACTACGATCATTGGCTCTTAACGTCTAGCTAACCTATATTAAACAATATCGTTGATAATTAATGTATAATTAATAAAAATTATAAACTTACAAATGTCCATGTAGATAAACTTGGGCATATATATATATATATATATAGGGGAAGAATAGAAGCTTAGAGTTAGAATTTAAAATTCTTAATTATTATTTCCAAAAAAAAAATCCTCAATTGTTTGAGGAGGAAAAAGAATGTGATAAAAATAGGGAGGTGATAAATTCAAACACAAAATGGTTAAATCCACACCATTTTGACTAATAATTTATTTTTATTTGTAATTAATATGTGAGTCTCATGTGTTATGAGAATACAAATTGATTTAAGTTTATTCATTTAAAGTAGAGGACAATTTCGTCCAAACAGCCAAAATGGCGTGGATTTAACCATTTTGGATTTGGATTTATCTCCTCCCTAAAAATAGGTAGGTGTTAATGTTGAGCTTGTTGGGCCCTACAATTAAATCTAAAATCCTTACCTACTATTTTGCCAAATATTATTTGTGATTATATTTATACATCCAATAAATAGTTAAAAGTCACAATTAGGAACCAATGGATCATAACTAATGTGTTTAATATAATTACAAAAGTTTTTTGTTTGTAATAACATAACAAAGGTCTAAGGTATTAGGCAGATCGATTGAGGACCTTATAATAAGATTCGATATCCGTAGCTATTTTGTCCAATATTATTTGATTGTCCGTTAGTTTAAAGTCATAATTAAGAACCAATAAACCACTATCAATTATGATAATATATTATATATTTATTTATAATATAGCCAATGATCACAATACTCTAACCAATGTTTTGATAGGGGACCTCACAAATACTTTGAACTTACAAAGTCCTTATCTATTTGTCATTAATTAAATCTGATTATTGACAATGATAAAATCACAATGAGCTAGTGAATAAGGATGAAATATCAAAATAATGTAATGCAATATTTGTAAGAGAAAGTACTCAAATCTTGCTAGTGTTTAAAATATATTTTAAGACTTCCATAAAAAATAAAAAATAAACATATTTTAAGACACAATTTCATATTTCAATCTTTATCTTGAAATTTTTTATAATTTTCAAACATTATATTACATTGTTTTATTTCGCCTTTTTCATCTAATCATATTTTGATTCACTCGTCTGTGGGTATTTTTAAGTTTATGTTTAAGAATTGTATGAAATCTTTGCAAGAAGAATATGTTTTGGTCTCTTTTCCTCCTTAATATGATTGTTTTGGCTTAAAAAAAATCTTAAATTTCATTGTCGAATTTCATATAAAGTGAGGTTATTTGGAATTTTGTTAACCGAGAAAATATGGATAAATCAATTTTTATTTTTACATTTTACTCAAACTATTAGATAAAACTAGTTTGTATTTAAAACTAAATCTAATCGGCAACCGAGAGAAAAGCCCTAGGCGGTGGCTCTTTGGCGGCGACGGCTCTCGTATTGAAGCGAACGTGTCTCTCGCATGAGAGTAATACCATTAGGGTATCTAGAGAGGCGGTGATTATTTCCGTTTGTGACGACAAGAGTTCGGTAAGTGGTGGTTAGGGAGGCGGGAAAAATAGGGTTAGGGCATCAGCGGTATCATAGGAGTGTGCGGCTATGACAGAGTTCAATCCGGGTTCGCAAAAATTGGAGAAGGTTTTCGGTCTGTTTATTTTGATATGGCTCGTTTAGTTTTGACAGTTTTGGTCTCTATAACGAGGTGTTTGCCTTGAAAATTCGGGGGGAGGATTTATCTAGTGCCCCTAATTTGTGGGCAGTTTCTTTCAAGTGGTTTGCCACATGTTAGTTTTCATGCTTTTTTTAGTTTGCTTTAGTTGATTTGTTTTTTTTATGTTGTTTTCATTCTGTACGTCTTTTTGGTCATTTTGGTTTTAATAAGAAATTCTAGTTTCCTTTTAAAAAAACTATTAGATAAAACTAAATACTAAAATTTAACCATTCAAATGCATAAAAATTATCATCACTAGCATTTTATTAATTTTTCTTGAAATATTTGAATAATTAATGATTATCTTAAATTGAAGTAATGAAAAGAAAAGAAAAAAGAAGAAGAGCCACATGCACAAGAAAAAGCCATGACCAGACAAATTCTGAGTTCATGACTTGTAAAGCCCACCAAACATTCATAAACTTGTATTTATTTATCAATTCTCTAATGGATAAGAATGGGATAATTTTTTTAATTTTCAGGAGTTAGCTGGCATTTATTACCTCGGAAAAATAATCATAGTTAAAAACAAATTAAATTGACTCACGAATAGTCAATTTTACCCCCTCCCAACAGACAACCAGTTCCATCAACAGAGGGCACTTTTGTCTTTATAAGCGAAACTAAAAAAAGATCTAGTCGGCCGCATTGCAATAACATTTACTAATATTTATTTATTTATTTATCTTATCTTCTTTCAATTTTTTTTACCCAATTTGATTGGGAAAGACGAGAGATTAAAAAAAAAAAAAATGAATTTTTTTTTTTTATTGATAATCATGATCTTCGTCTTCTTCGCGGTGCAGATCTGCAAGTGCAAAGCAACTTTGAGACTTGAAGCTCCTCCTCTTTCCGGCGAGCTTCGAGACGGTTCTGTGTAGCTTTTTCCGATCCAGAACCGACCGGTCGTCGTCTTGATCTGACGACGATGGATGGTCCTGATTCTGTTTCCGATC
>JAYMSZ010002853.1:0-11371 GCA_036897665.1 Pelargonium citronellum
AAGGTGGTTAGTTCAGGGGTGCTATCTGTAATTTTCCCTTGTAAATATTACGGAAATGTAGATTACTGGAAAGTTGATAATACTGTGTTTGTGTAAGTGAAAAGAATATAAAATACTGCGTTTGGAATAAATAAACTAGAAATCAAAACTTTGGAAAAACATGAAAAATTACTTGTGTACCCTTTTCAATGAGACATTGTCAATTTTGAATAATATCAATTTAATTAGTTCAAAACTGTAACATTGAATACATACATATATATTTTTGAGCCCTAAGAGTACGTACTCATTTTTTGCAAAATGATCTTAACCGCTCTCACAGTGTTTGTACGAATACTTTAAATCTTGTAGTTGTTACTACGACATTATCAAAAGATTTTTTTATTCTCATTTCTAAATATAATTGAACTCAATATTTCAGCAATTCTCACTTGGCATTTCAGCAATTCATAAATTATTTGCAACTCTCCCCAACCGCCCGGCGAGTTCACAACGTCACCTTTTTCCACCTCTCATGTCTCCACCAAATCCGACAACAAGCAAACCGGTGGTGAGACCCACATTGCTGATTCTGGCGACCAAACCACTTAGGGAGCTCAAAGGTTGGCGACTCCTCGTTGGCTATTCACGCGTGCAGTTTCACCATTTTCCCACATCAGGCCACCTATTCAGTTGTTGACCAGTCATATCCCCAAGGCAGATTCTCACAATCCCCAATCTCACTTTCAAGACATTCTCATTTTGGTCCTTTTTTGCAAGTCAATGTAATCGTGTTTTTTCATTTTCACTTGGAGCTATTACTGCTCCTTTCTTGTACTTTATTTTTTCTTTGAGATTTTTTTAATAAAATACCGCTTGCATATCAAAAAGAAAATAAAAATAGAACATTTAATTAGAAAATTAAAAAAAAAAGGAAAATGCAAAATCTCAACCCCACCCCATACCGTCGTGAGGAGGCTTGAACTTGAGACCTCATAAAAAATCTAAAACGCTTAAGCCACTTAGTTCAACAACATTGATTAAAAAAAAATGTGAACTACTAGTCATAACCGTATTAAATGTGTGATTTATTGTGACTAAGTTGATTTATTTGGTCGTCTAATGATGGAACTCCCGCATCTCCCCATCTTCCTGTGACCTCCTTGATGGGTCAATCCCGTAGAAGCTGACCAAAGGAAAAGTTTTATCTTCTAAAAAAAATTTAGGCTTTTTTATGGTGAAAATTTCCTGCAAAGCTACAAGAGGATGACATTTTGCACGAAAGATGAAACTTTAGAGCATCCACATTAAAAGCACTCAATTTGAGTCCCCTAATGTCATGTCTCTACTATTTTTTTTTGTCACATCAATAAGGACCCTATAAAAAAATCTCTCCATTGTTGGGACTTAATTTCAGTCCCTAATTGAGACTCATACTCTTTATTATATAAACAAAATTATTAAGACAATACAAATGTCAATTTGTTATTGGACCAAAAAGTTGAAGAAAGCCCTTATTGCCAGTTTCCTCTCTTGCTGGTCTTGCCGTTTGACCTCTGCTATTTTGTGTTCCAAAAAGCATGGAGTCGGCTGCTCTTACATCAAAAGTTAGACAAAAATGAGAGAGAAAGAGAAAACTTAGTATTACCTATAAAAATAATGTTGACTGAGAAGAAGACTAAAGAACCAAACATCACTCTTTGTCAAAATGAAATGGTTGACCAACATTTGTCAACAAGACATAGGTGGTGTACGCATCTCCAACTGACGATATGAAGTGAGTTATTTGAATTTAAAGAAAAAAATTATCTTGTATTGTGTAATTAAATTGATAAAAAATGGATGAGTATATTTATGTTTAATTTATTTGTTTCAATTATAGTATAATATTATAGTTGAATTTATCTATCATGTGAAATCTGACACATTATAGGTTGCAGAAAATATTAAAGTTTGAGTTATATATAATTTTATTATTCATTCACTCATTTTTATACCTTTGATATATTTTCAAGGTAAATAAATAATATTATATTACGAGTTAAATGGTTTGACTTCCTATGAATTTACATTTCTTTTGTTTAGCTCATAATTATGGATGTGTCTTGTTTTTATATGTTGTTAAAAACTTTTTTATTTATTTAAATTAACTCACTCAACCAGTTACAACATGTCTCAATATGACACGCCATCAATATACATCAACAAGGTGGTCTACGTGTGTCTAACATTGCATTTAATTTAACTTTCAATCAAGCAAACCCAAAACAACACTATTTTTTACTTTTTGTTTGAAAAATAAATTAAACGCGACGTTTCATTGTTGGAGGTTGAAAGTCGACATGAACCACACTGTTCAATCCATGAAAGACCAAACCATGCATTTAAAACATAAAAAAATTACAAAAAATTGACAGCATAAAGCAAAATTTGCATGTGATAAACAAACTCCGAATCATTTACATAACTCAATTATTTGTGTTAAAAACTTTAAAACGACATCGGAGTTAGTATTAATTAAGATGACAGCATAAAGCCGACCAGTCAACGAACGAGTTGCACGCCGGCCCTTCTAGTTGGGTGGGCTGTTTTAGCCCTTTTGATTTATTGGTAACTGAAATGTTCTAAATAATGTTTACCAAAAAAAAAAATGTTCTAAATAATAAATTACCAGTTACTCTAAAAATAAAATAAAATAATAATAATAAGCCGGCACTCGGCAGCATAAAGTCAACAGGAATCTATATCTATTAGCAATGAACGGCCAAGATGGTGTCTCATGAATTGATGATCATCACCACACACGTCAAGAAGGGACAGATTCACACGCAAGAAACACAGACCGCTCAAAGGAGAACCCAGCACACACAAACAATAGTATATATACGCATACACAGAAACACGATTAGTCGATCAGAATCAGAAAAGAGAAGAGAAGAAGAGCACATATTGAGGTTGTGATTACAGAAGAAATGGCGATGGCTAAGGCTAAGGAGATCGTTTCCGGTAACCCCGTCGTTGTCTTCAGGTCTCTGTCTCTCTGTCTCTCTGTCTTGTGTGTGTGTGTGTGTGTGTGTTAGGTTTTCTACTTCATCTGATGGATGTATTGTGTTCGTAGCAAATCGTACTGTCCGTTCTGTGTGACCGTGAAGCAGCTGCTTTCTCAATTGAGATGCACCTACAAGGCCATTGAATTGGATGCTGAAAGTCAGTCATTTCCTCTCTCTTCATTATTGTATGACTTTTGTTTAAGTGTTTGCTTCTCTAAATCTCTACTCAAATTTTGGAAACCCTAATTAAATCTCTAATTTTATTTTTTATTTGGAACCCTAAGATAGATGCCTGATTTTCCCCTTGTGTCTCTATGAATGTTTTCTTGCAATATGAAGTAGACAATTTTTCTCTTTTTCACATTTTTCTGTTTCAAAATATTGTCTATGAATGAAGGAGAGTCCTAGATGTTCTTTCAGGTTTTGCAGGTATATACCTTTTAGCCTCTACTAAGCTTTACAAGAGACATCTCCATGATATTGAATATTGATTGCTTGGACATGAACAAATAAGGAGCAATAAGTGAGAATTGTCTTTGGTTGTATAAGGGAAAAGGCTAAACTGGTACCAGTTTAGCTGCCTGTGCCTCATACAAGGCATGGATGGTTTATATTGGTCTTGATATAACTATATAGTGAAAAATGGATCTCATGTGCTGAGTCCTAGCCAAGTCAATAGGAAATGCCCCCCTTCACGATTTAACCCTCATACTCGTCCTAATAACTCTTGCTTATATACGGAGCATGTTCATTATTTCCATGGGATAATTAAACAGACCCTGTAGTGTAGAGTGTGGAGTAATTGGCATTTCAGTGAATTCAATCCCTATGTTTGGTTGGTGAAGCTTTTGATATGTTGTTGATCTCAAACTGTTAGGAACTAGCAAGCACAGTTGTAATGAAATTTACATCTCTCTATTTCTCACTCTCGTCACCCATTACCATGGCATATTGTGAAGAGCAAAGAATGGCAGCTAATAGTTTTGAACATTTGTAGGTGATGGAGCTGCCATCCAAGCAGCACTGGCTGAATGGACTGGGCAACGGACCGTGCCAAATGTTTTCATTGGCGGGAAGCACATTGGTGGATGTGACTGTAATATTTCTCTCTTGCCTCCTTGTTAAAGTAACCTCATGGTATTCACAAACAAAAAAACATTGATGTTCTTATCCTTTATTTTGCAGCAACAACTGCTATGCACAAGAAAGGTGATCTAGTTCCTCTTCTAACTCAAGCTGGTGCTATAGCTGCATCCACAACTGCTGCCTGAAGTGGAGTTATTCACCTGAATGCAATAGAACTATCAACTATATATAATAAAAAGTAATGTTTGTTTTATTTAGACTCTACATTGTATCATTTTGCACATTCTGAATGGAATTACCTGTCAAGTGCACATTATTTGAGCCAGTTATTCAGATTCAGCACATGATAAGTGATGTTGAACAAACACTTAGTCCAACATAACAGAAAAGGATGGGATTAGCATCACATTTCTATGATTTTGTATTTCTGACCTGAGGTTTGAAAGACAAAGTGAAACTGTGTTTTAAGTGATATTTTCCAGGCAGATAAAATAAAATTGAAAGCATTCATTACTCATCACCATTACCAAGTTGTTTGTAGAAATAATTAGGACTATGCTGAGCCTTGTACCCAATTGTCCAGCTTGCACTAAACTTTCCATAGCTTAATTTCATTATAGGTACAATCTAGTTACTAGTAAAAAAACAAAAATACATTTTTGTAAACAGCAAGACTGAGGAGCTTGAGCTTGTAGAAATCATTATAATCCTCAGCAGCTTGACTGTTGATAAGAGTTGGGGAAGCATCTTGACAGCAGATAATGTTTCATTTGCACTATCAATACAAAGATGCCATAGCATGGGATGTGCATCAACCCAACCAACAAGTACCTGTAACCAGTATCACAATACAAATGTGTACCATGTTACATCTATTTTGAGTAAAAGCACATGACTAGTCGTTCTCAAATCAATACCAACAAATTGAAACTACCATTGACAAAAAGGGTTGGCTGCACATAAATCCCCTCTTACCATAATGGAGCATATGTTGATGACAAATCAAGAAGAGGATATGGCCACCTGTAAAACACAAATGGTTGTAATAGTTGATGATGACACTTATATGTGAAGTTGGGAAGAGAGCAAGGAAACCAACCAAATTGATTCACAAGCATGAATTGCCCATTGGAAAATGACAAAGACACTCGTCCAAAGAACGAAGTAAGATATCCCGAACCAAGGAATTGGCTGAAAGGGACTCACTATGAGTTATTCAAGAGCAATTATATATAGAGACATCAATAACTTGGGAAAAATGTCCAAGAGAAAAAAATACCATGCTATTCAAAATGGTATCAACAAAGAATAGGACGGCATTGAGTGTATGTATGTTGACGGTCATCTGACATAAACAAGCGAATAGAACTGTTAATGTATGAAGGTACTAGATCATATAGTAATACAAGATGCAAAGGGGAAGCAAGAAATCAATACTTTATCAACAACCAAATTACAAAATTAGATTATTCACATTCTTAACCTCATTCTGAGTACAAAAAATTTACACATAAATCATTATAAAGAAGTTAACTATTCGATCACTAGACGCATATAAATCAGTATAAAGAAGTTATTCAATCCAGTATTTACAAGTGGGGATTTTATTTTCTTTCTTAAAAAACCATTATTTAGCAAGAAATACAGAAGTGAGAACAAGTTTTGATGCTCGACTTAATCTACAACCGAAGCGAAACTTTTTTGTATTTGGTCAAGTTCTAAAATTTGGTAAATGTGGAGCACCAAAGTTGCCAGTCTTAACAATTAGACACTGCTTTAAAAGACAAAATTACAGAGTCTCCACTTGATTTCAAAAGGCACCGACAAGCAACATCAACATCGGTTTCATGAAAGTACTGTAATTTCATATGCACATATTTTGGGCCAAGTTGCTCAGTCCACGTAAATGAATCAACCCTTGTTGTATACCAAGGCCAAGTCATAGGAGCATATAACATAACAATGCAAAAACGGCGCCCATGAGTTAATTCTCGCAATGGCATTCCTAGTGTATACACACACACACACACAAAGCACATAGCAAAGTTGAAGTATAACATTCTTACAAAATTCAAATCATAATCTTTGATGGTGAGAAACGGGAAGATTATGAACCAATAAATGCCATCAGTGAGCATCACCGCTCCAGCATTTATCTGTTTATGACAAAACAAATATATTAGAAGTGGTTTGCAAACATAAACTGGCCAAGCAGAAATATGTAATATTCTCATAACATGCTAGCTGAACTTTTCAATATTGAATATGAATCTTGTAAATGGCATTCATCGAAGATCTTATATGTTATCACATATCATCATGATAGCTATTTTAATACAAAACACAAAATTCCATTTCCCATGGTTTTTTTCTTCTAAATGGAGTATGATTTATCAATTCTTGGAAGAGAGCCTACCTGGAACATGACTTGAAATAAGTAACTCTGAAAACCTGCTGCTTCCAATGAGCTGGTAGCCTTTTCTACTCTATACATGTTTCCATTCTGTTTTATAAGAGGCTCACAGCTGGGGCCATATTCTGCATCCCTCTCTTTGTGATGAACATCAAAGCCCCTACCACTTCTCTTATGGTACCAGTAACACCCAAAAATGGAGAGCAATGATCCAAACTACAAAAGAAAAAAGGGTCTGTAATGTACCTAGAGATACAGAAAAGAGGTACCAGATGCACACAAACATGAGTAATGTGGGAAATGGGAAAAGCCATTCTCATGACCAACAATACTAATCCAATCATGATGCATGGATTCTTGATTTCCCTAAAGGAACAAAAGTCATAATCCAAAAGCTACCTTAGTCATTTAAGGAAGCAAACATTGTGTCAATGTTGGGATACAAAACTACACCATTATAAGATTCATAGATTATAAACTTGTTTATTCCATACATACCCCAAAGTAAATGGTAAGCAGAGTAAAAGTCCATCTGTCCAACACCCAAAAACCATAGTTAGAAGATAAAATTAAAGCTTGAGAAGCACACATTTTTCACATATCTAATTGGTAAATATAACTCTTACTGAGAATAGTAATAAAACATGACTCCTCCATTCCAAAGAAGCTTGATTATCAATGTAGCCAGAAGCAAACAAAATGCAGAAACTCGAAAAACCAGCAACCAAATGGGGTGGATTTGTTGAAGACATGGCCTCCAGGTGCTCAAAAAGTGTGCATGAGATTGTTGTCTACCAGTTTCATATTTCCAAATGAGTAGTAATGAAAAGAAGATAGATGTGAGTATCCAAATTGCGCATACCAAGACTCTCCAGTTCAACCAATAGCTCAAGGTTGTGGTGTGAGATGTAACCTCTAGTTCCATCCTGACCAACAATCCTAGAATTACACAACAAATGAAGATGATTGTTTGCTGTTTCTTGTCCGAGAACAAACTTGTGTTGTGTTGAGTTGAGTTTGTGTACGTGTCATTCCGAGAGTAGCTCCTGCTGCCACGTGTCTTCTTCTATTGAAGCGGCGTCTAGTGACAATCTTCTTTAATTACCCTCCCAAAACTATCTTTTGAACCATGTAAATTACAGGGAAAAGGTACAATTTTACCATTGAACTATTCAAAGTGGGGGCGTCATACTATTAGTTGATAGTTCTCCTCTTAAACCCATAAGTTCCACCCATACTGCCTTCAAAGCTTATCCACCGCTTAACTCAACATTCTCCAGTAAGTGACAACGAAGATGAGGGATTGCACATATGAAAGTGATCACATCAACAAGTTTAATTCGACAATGTCACGACTTGAGTGAATTGGTATTGACTTCGATGATGAAACTTATGTGCTGATCGATGTTACTACCTTCATTGCTTAAAAGTTGGTCAAGGGATCATGAGCGCAATTGCGACCGTGAAGCTTACCTACAAGAACTTTCGAGATTTGATTCTTTGAGAGATACCAAAAACAGTGGACCGGTTTAAGGCACTTGCAAAGCAAAAACAGGCTTGCACGCGGCAAGCGTGCATGGTCTCTGGCCTAGCTAGGTGATTAGAAAATTTTGAATTTTGGTTGGTGGGTTTTGTAAAGAATTGTGATTGCTGCGATGGGTTGTGCTTACAATTTTGAATGGATTAGATCATTCGACATCATTTGATCGACGATGCAATGCGGTTTCATCTTTTGCATGCTCTAAAAATCATAGTTCTGGTTCCATTGAAGGAGAAAATTAAATCAAAATTGTGAAACAATGTACCACAAGAAATCTCTGTTTTTATTCATGCTAATTAATTACATGTCTTGTAGATGGTAGGGTCTTAGTACCTGATGATCTTGGTTTTTGTCTGAATGTGAATAATATAATTAAGATATGCTCCTAGAATCTATTCAATGCCATGTCAGACAATTTATGTCCTAAAGACTCAACAAGTACTAAAGAGCTATGAGCCTAATTTTGTTGGGTTTCCATGGAGTGCTCTTTGGATGATTCAACTGAAGATTTGTGAGGTTCTTATTCACTGCCACTGCTCTCTTCTTCTTCTGTTGAGGTGGAAGTAGAAGTAGCATGTAAATATTCTTCAAAAAAGCTTTTGTTCTCTTTAAGCAACTCTTTCCACACTACACATTGATCAATTGAGTACATGAATTTGTCAAAACAGAAGTTGATATATATCTGACATATATGCATGAATGAGAGGAAGATGGAGAAAAGAGAGGTGAAATGGAGACAGACCTGTGAGAGTGACAATGGGGTCAATGTCAGCATTCTTGGCAAGGGCTTTCACACAATCATCTCTGCTCATGTTGAATACTAAACAATTCTCTATCAAATTTTGCACCTACACAAAATCATATATACATTTGTTATTATACAAGAGTTAGTTTGCTGAGAAATGAAACAAGAATGTGTGTGTATACATACACATGTAAACATGTTTGTGTTAATTACCATTCTGATATAGCTCTGTGGTTGGCAATGCAAACAAGGGAGGTGATGATCATGTTGTCCTTGGCACATTTTTGCTCTGTCTCAGATAATGGACAAAGCAGAGATAGAGAGTACAATATAAAAAGTGCAGGTCTTGGGATATTTATGTGCTTATATGCTTTTGTGTGTGTATGTGTATGTATATATATATAAGAGTGAAAAGAGGTAGATATTTGAGATATTTGTGTAGTGCATGAGAGAGAGGACAAAGGGTTTTGGAGGGAGAGAGAGAGAGAGAGAAGGTTGTTGTTATCCAGAGATATCTAAGTGAAGGGCCAAAAGAGCAAGAGAAATCCAAAACAAAAGGGCTCATCTCCTCATCTCATCTTCAACCTAATGATAAGACATAAATGCCCATGCATTTACTCTTATACATATGCATATATCTAATTACTTGAACCTAACCATTCATTTATTGCTTTTGCTAGCTACTTGCTACCAAGTGAGTTCCTTGATATTTACACATTCTTGTCTTGTTTTAGAGCATCTCCAATGCTTAAAATATTTTTGGGTGCTAAGGATGAGAGAGAGTGTGTCACTTCATCATGTGATCAGTGCTTAACACCTCTTTAGTTTTTTTTCACTCCAATGATAGCAACTTCTCCATATAAGCCAATGATTAATGAAATTAATATTTTATGTAAATTGTATATTAATGTTGAGAAAAATAAATTAAAGGTAAATTAATTTTGATAAATAAAGGACATTGGATAACAAACTAAATATTTCAATTAAGGAAAATTTGCGTACATAAAATAATTAGGACTAAGAAATAGTACTCAATCTAATTGTAATGGATCTCCAACGGTCAAATTATAACGGCTAGTATTTATCAGATATATCACAATGGCTAGTTCTTAACGTGTTTATTATAACGGCTAGTTCTTAACTGGTATAACAACGGTTAGTTTTTTTAAACTTAAATTAGAAAAATTGTAAATAAGTATTGAAAATTGTGTGATTGAATTTAAATTAAATATGAATTTGCAAAAAATAAAATTAAGTATTTTAGTTGAATTAGAATTGAATTTGTAAAGAATAAAAATAAAATAAAGTATTTTAGTTGAATTAGAATTGTATTTAATGTATATTCAACCAATATGGTCCAATTTCCAACAAAAATTAACTCTTGGCATCGACGCTTGATCAAACGCCTCAGCCAAAAAAATTTCCACTAGCGCAGTGTACTCCAACGCTTAGCATCGGCGCTAAGGGTTGAGGCACCTCCTTAGTGCCTTTCATTGGAGATGCCCTTATTGGTTAAGCAAGGCCTAAAACGTGTTAGTTGAAAAATAAAGATTTCTATGCATATGATATTCACTATGGCCTCTAATTTCACTTTTATTGAAAGTAGTTCTTTTGAATTGCTGAGATTCACAACATGACTTGTTCTTTGCCTATTTGTTCTTCTTCACAAAATTATTCAAGTGAGTTGAGTGATATTTAATGTGGTGGTTGCCTTAAACTAAATCAAAATTCAATAGATTTTTTTTTAAATTATAACTTAGTAGTTTTTTTCTCTTGAAATTCACTTTTGTTGTAAATTGGTTTCTTCTATCACATGCTATTTAAATATTTCGAATTAGTCCCCTATGGGATGACGCAATGATCAAGACACATGTCTTCATGTGGGAAGTCGATTTAGGTTAAAAGGGGAGAGCTACCCTTACTGTGTTGCTCAACTGATAAAAAAAATATTTTTTGAATTAGTTCCTTATATCACGTTTATAATGCTAATTAAATGTTGACCAGTTGGTATGCCACTTTTCAATTTTTAAAAAGCTTTTTCTAATAGTTTGTCATGAAACACTTTTTAAATATTCAGAATATTAAATTGAAAAATATGAATATCAAATAAATTACTTTGAAGTTTGACAAGAAGAAAGATGTTACTTGGGTTTTCTTTCCTTTATTTTTTTGTTGATAAAATTGTTATTTGTTAGGTAACCATATGAAGATTCAAGTGTTAAATTGTCTCCTCTAAGAAAAAAGGTTAATTATTTTCAAGCCCTCTGAACTTGTTTTCATTTGAGAGTTGGCTCTTGCTTAGAGTTTTGAGTCCTTTTGGACCTTGGACTTGTTATTTTTAATAATTTAGTCCAACTTACCTGCAATACCTGGTTTTGGTTGACAGCTCGAACGAATAATCCACGTCATCACTGCCTCGTATGCGTGTTATGCCAGCCAAGCATGACATATCACTCACATAAAACAACAAAACGACAGCGTTTGATTTCTTTAGATTTAGAACTCCCAAAACCCTATGCAATACTGCAATCGTCTTCTTCCTCGCCTCCACTGTCGTC
>JAYMSZ010002854.1:0-11370 GCA_036897665.1 Pelargonium citronellum
CAATTGGAATGAGAATCATTCTCATTCCCATCAAAATTCTAATCCAAACGCAGCCCTAATTTCTTTGGACTTGGATTGGCCAAAGTAGCTTTATTGGGCCGGTCTAGTTGGGCTTAAATACGATTTTATTTTATTTTGCTTCTTTTAGATAAGCATATTCGTATGTCTATTTTTTTTTATTATTATCTTTTTTTTATGTCTATTCACAAAGTAAAAAAAGTGATTGATCATATCCGTGGATCTTCCTACGAAAAAACACTAATGATACTAGAACTCATGCCTTATCGAGCATGTCATCTAATCACTTGATATGTAACTTGTTTCCTTCGAGAAAATTCGCATTGCAAGTTTCAAATTTGCCACGTGAAATGTGCAAGTACATGCATACACGCATGACACAACTCATAGTTTTCTTACAGTAAATTCACCTCGACCCGGAAAATTGGCCATATTCATTTTACGTGTCTTAACCCAAAAAGGGGTGAATTTTAGAAACTTGAAAATTAGCATTTAAATTGTTTTTAATACATCTAGTATCTTTTTGTGATTGTGCATTAAATGTAACTAAATATATATGAGTTATAAGTATCAATAGACCAAACCTTTAGAAAAACAAGGTATCAACAAAATCCATGTATCAAAATATGCCAAGTACATTCCTAACATTTTCTATAGTTGCATACATAAGATGTGGGTGGACACAAAGGATCTTAGTTGAGTGTGTTTTCACCTTTTGTTGGATCAAAAAAGAAATGGCAAGTGGTCAAAAAAAGCAAGCAACATAGGACATAGTCTTCATCAAAAAGTGTCTTCCCCTCCCTCTCAACCCATTCTCTTTTCACTTTTTTTTTTCTATTGCCTTCTAATATTTTTCTTTGATGGTATGTAAAATATAATTTTTTTTTTGCAACTCTATCTTCTTTTTTCAAGACTAATTTTGATACTTCTTTTTGTGGGAAAGTGTGAAATGATTCTATTTGGCAAGTGAGTGCCCTAATTATATTTGTCTAGTTACTTGTAGATTCATAGGATTATTATGAATTCGTGAAATTACAACATTAATCGTTACAGAAATAATATTTAATTTATACACAAATAATATATGTGCAAAAATAAAAGCAACATTATAATATATGTATATTTACAAATACTTATCAGTACACATAATCTACATTTACATGTTTCGAATTTTTCCTAATTTTTTTAAACAATTTGAGATTTGTATGTATTATACTGTCTTAATTATGTGCAAGGTCGACAATTTGGATATCAGTTGAAATTATCTAACTCGAACTCACATAAACAAGTTTCAGATACTATGAGTTCTTGTTTCAATTGTAATTGAAAATTCATAATATAAATTGTATATTTATTTATGTTGGTTACTTTAATTAAATATTGTCTAAAAAGGGAAAAGTTACATCTATTTATTTAGAGTAGCAAAAATAATTTGAATATTTATGATTTTGAACCAAGTTTGCCTAATCTTAATAAATCCAAACAAATGTGTCCCAAGCCTAATTTTTTATTTGGACTATGTATTTTTGAGATACATATTGAGATCCAAAATAATTGTATGCTATCCTATAGAAACTTTGGCCTTTGTGGGATCTAAAAATAATGGATCCAAATTATTTGAGTCATATATTTGGAAGCAAGTGAAGAAAACAAAATGCCTCATCACACCCATGTCTTTTTCCACTCACAATATCAAATCTGTCCATGTCTACCCAAACAATTTCAAGCATTATTGCTCTTGACTTTCAGTTGTTTTTGTCAGCCAGTTGTCAAATGGGCCAACGGCCCGGGTTAAAAGATACGAGTATCGGAGTATGTTTATCGGATCTCTTTTTTTTATCGATTCACATTTAACAATGTTGTTTTTAATCCACGTGAGTTATGTTTTAAACGGATAGTGGACAAAACACTAATATGTTTGTATGTCCACTTTTTGCCGATCTATATCAGTGGTTGTTGTTGGCCAATTTATCAACTCTAAGTATTCGGCTTTAAGACTAAACATTCGAGATATCTTCAAACACTTAGGACTGTTCATTAGGTATGACTCAGACCGCCAAAAAAAACGTGGACCGTATAAACATGACATGTTCCACTAAATAAGCTAAATCGACTTGACACAAGCCATAGACCAAAATGATTAAATATTACACAACAATAAAAATTATCTACATTTATTGGGAAAATTTAGCATTGCAATAGTATGCATGTTGGAAATGTCGAGCATGTTGTGCGCACTACAACATAAATAATTAATAATACGTGTTTTTTTAGGTTCAACACGAACACGATACGATTTTAAAACACATTAAAAAATCAAACACAACGTAATTACAAAATTAGTGAGGCCAAACATGTTTGTTTCATATCCTACTTTATCGTGTCTCATATAGAGACGAATTGTTGGCTCCACCTCGAAAGAATACTTTAATCTCCCATGAAAGAATTACCAAGCATTCAAACAAACACAAAAAAACGTTTATGTGTGTTACGGTTTTATCTATGTTGCACATGGTCTCAAAACACGTGGTTTTCATTTGTGTTAACAATATGAACTTGAATTTACGGGTTCCAACATTGAATTCATATTTTTACCAAACCATAACCAAAACCGATCAACTTTTGGTTGGGTAAATATGCACACTTTAGTGCATTTCGCGCCTAGAATTCGAATCTCGGCACGACCCAAACACGAAACTATTTTAGAGTCGAGTTAGGATTAGGGTTCAACAACCTGAACCCAAACCGAAAATTGGTACCTCTAGTTTCTATTTGTTTTTCAGGTTAAAATAATCAACATTCCAAACACGACTTAACCTTCTAGGGTTCAAATCGCACTAATACGCACATTTTACACTACAAATTCAAAATTCAATCCAAACCTCTCCCAAACTATTTTTATCAATCTGTATCCGCACGATATCGTTCCAAAATATAAATTGACACCTCAAAGTGATAGTCGAATATTATTTGTTCTCTTGTCTATGAATGGATGATTATATTTAAATATTGTGGATAAATATATGCAAATGTACATCTAATGATAACACGCACGAAGTGCACAGACTCGTGTCTCTGTGTAGCGCTTTTATCTATGCTGTCTGGTCTCAAAACACATGATGATGATGATCTCTACATTTTTTCAGGTTAATTTAATCCAAATTTTAAACATTTTCTAGGGTTTCTCGTTCTCCTCCTTCTCTCTCGCTCCTATTCTCTGCTTCTTCTAGGGTTTTGTGACCACGGAATAGAGAAATTATGTATATATATTTTTGACGTACGTCGAAGAGAAAGCAGAGCTGAATAATATTTTGGAGCTCGGTTTCAAATTTTCAATGGCGTGAAATTTGCAGGAATTGAGCAGAACAATTGTGGCGATTAGCGTTTTGGATTATTCTCTGAGTTTCTTTATTTTTATATAATTGTTTTTTTTTGTAAATTTGTGTGCAATTTGAGCTGCGGAGATGAAGATCATAGAGGAATGCGAGATCTCGTGTGGTTGTGATGTTTCTGTAACGGTTGATTTTGAGTGAAACCGGTATCGTCCTGAGAAGATTACGCATTGTTGATGTGAAATTTTGAGGTTTCGAAGATGCCTTTCGCAAAGCTCGATGACTCTCCTATGTTTCGCAAGCAGGTCAGCTCCATCTCTCTCTGCTTCTGTGCTTTTGATGCATGTATTGGAAATGGAAGGTTCTGGTTGCATCCTCCGCTGGATCATCTTCGATTGCATCACATTGATTAGCATTTATTGCTATTGATTTTGCTGTGTGCTTAGGCTAGTGGATTGGGATTCAGATTTTCTTCACTTTTGTGCATGATTTGTCAGGAACTAATAATGATTAAGTGGCTTTATGGAAAGTTTAATGGGAATGATTATTGACTCCTTGCTTAGTTTCTTAAATGGCTGAGATGTTTATATGCGGTTTTGAGATTTGTTTCCTTTTTTTGGGGGTGAAATTTGAATTTAATTTGGAAATGTTATTAATGTTCTAATTTTCTCATGCTATTTATTGTCCATCAATGGTTGCATTGTTAGAGAGCTATATGAGATACTGTTACTTGCAAACTGTTTAAATTGTTATGATTGATAAAAAAAATGGATTTTTCAACATTTATGAGGGATTGCTCAATTTGCTCTTTTTTTTTTGGAAGAGGTAATTGAAATGCTAATAATTCAATTGTCAAGAATTGAAATATTGAAATATCTCAATATATAACTCATTTGATGAAATAATTTTTAAATCCCATATATGGCATTAAAAAAAACAATAGAAGGAATTAGAAAATGGAAATATCCAACATGTCCTAACTTCCTAGAAACTCATTTGAAAATAGCAATACGAATGACCCCCTAAGTTTGTGGAAAATGCAAGGAGAATAGGAATTGTATCTTTTTGAAGCAAAATTATGTTGTAGGAGGAAACACAACTCTCTCATTTAGTAGGAAGGGGAGGTTAAACTATAATATCGAGTTTCTTCCGATATAAGCTTTTGGTCTAGAAGTGAAACATGGCATGTCTATGAGATTGAATTTAAAGTGTTATAGTCTATGGTGCTAAGAAGTCGTGCCATTGCTCACTCAATCTGTGAGCTGGTATTTGAAGATAAATATAGAGGAAATTTTTTAAGCATTGCCTGCTTATGATGATTAAGCATTTGTACTAGCTACATATATCTCAAATTTTCAATCATCTATTTATTTTAGTGAGTTAAGTTTAAGTTTTATCTTTCAACTGGGTTCACATTCCCTTGAGAGAACGGAGATTGGAAATGGCTGAGTTGCCTTATCAGTGAAATATTTTAATCTTTTTTTTGGTCTGAGGTTCTGAGCGGGCCCGTAAACTTGCGGTTGACACCTTTAAGCCGTTTTACCACACTCACACAATCCTTTAAGATACTTATGTATCACAAATAAGCCTTTGAGGGCTGCCTAAAAAGAGAGATTTTGTCTCCTTTCTTTCATCAACCTGGCATAGGCTAAGACTTGTATGCTTCTTATCGTTTTCAAAATTTAAATTTAGTGATGCTTATTTTTTCTTTTCCTTTCTTTGCCATGGGCATTGGTAATAGTTATATTTATTTCTCATTTCATAAAGCTGACATGTTGAACACATCATATTTGTTTTAATGTTATTTTCACAACAATTATTTGTGAACTTTGGGTTGGGTTGTTAATAACTTCCCTGGTGAAACAGATACAATCCATGGAGGACAGTGCTGAATCATTAAGGGAGAGAAGTTTAAAGTTCTACAAAGGCTGTCGGAAATATACGTATGTCTGCATTTATATATGTATTGAGCTTTCCCTTCTACAGTTGGTTGGAAATTTCTGTTTTGTTTGAAAGAAAAAAAGTTTTCAGTGTATGATGCTTTAGCTATTGTTTGTGTCCAATGATAATGTGGTATCGTGATTTTGTATTCTAGCACATAGAACATTGTTGTCAAATTAAAAAACCTTCTTCACTGCTTTCTTGTTTGTTAATGATCATGTTCATTATACCGTGAGATTGATATTCACTTTCCTCGTGTCTTTAGTTTGTGAAGGATTTCAAATGCATACTTTCTTAACTTGCAGTGAAGGACTCGGGGAGGGATATGACGCGGACATAGCCTTTGCGAGTGCCCTTGAAACTTTTGGTGGAGGGCATAATGATCCCATTAGTGTGGCATTTGGAGGTATGCCTGCTTTCTTATGTTGAAGATAATTTTTCTTTTTCATCATCGAGGCATGTATCATTAATACATTGGTTTCTTCATGCCACTGGCAACCGCGAAACATTAACTATCTTATCTGGGTTTTTCAATGGTTGTTTTCTACAATTATGCTTGTCCATTCAATTTCTAACATTTCCTAACATTCTGCAGACCACTCTCTGGCTTAACTGAAACTATTGTTTGCTTCTTTAGGCCCTGTTATGACTAAATTTACAATTGCACTGAGGGAAATCGGTACATACAAAGAAGTTCTCCGGTCCCAGGTAGGTATTTTTATCGCTTTATGTGCTGTATGATGATTTATTTTTCATAAAGCAGTCCATTTGTGTTCTTCGACTGCCTTGGATAGGGTATGATTTGGACAGAGTTCTCTCTGTGCTGTTGCCTATGTATTATTTTTTGTATATTTTCATGGCACTTGCTTTCCATTATAATTCACTCACATTTTTATTGTTAAATGTTTTCCAGGTTGAGCACATACTAAATGATAGACTGCTACAGTTTGTTAATGCTGATTTGCTTGACGTCAAGGTACCACAGACTGCTTTTTGGTTACTTCATATTACTGTGTAATCGAAGTTTTAATGTTAAATTGTCTACAAGTTTATGTGATTCCTCTTCTAGCATTCGTTTCTTATCTTCCTTCTTGAACTGTCTTATCCTTGTCAAGTGAAACAGATCTGTTAAGGAATTCATTTTCCTGAAACAGAACTATGCTTATTTTTTCAGTTTTTGTTATCTTTCCCTAATTCACGCGTTTGTCTTGGTGCAGGAAGCACGAAAGCGTTTTGACAAGGCTAGCCTTATTTATGATCAGGTGCATCTCTTGATTGGCCAAAATCAATTTAAAATTCTTTCTTGAGGTATTTTTAACTTTTAGCAGTATCTAGATGCATCCAAAGGCAACCTTTTCTTGCTTCTGATTTTTAAATGCGATGAATATATGTCGAAGTGTGATGAAGATTGGTATACATGTTATTATACCACGACCGGTTACATTCATGCTCAATGAAGTCATAGTTTTGTTTGAAGGATGAAGTCTTCATCGATTATATCTGACAAAGATGTCTGGTGTTACTTGCCCAATTTGCATTGGGGAAATAGTACTAAGACACATCTATGCATTGGGAAAACAGTGTCTTCGATTTGCATTGGGAAAATTGAAGGAATTCCCTTTACTACCTCCTAGCTTATGAGGACCTCTGAGACAGATATCTTGTCGTTGTATGCATAGTTTGACCAGGTCTGGGTTCATATCTGGTTGACAATATCCTTAAGATTCTTTACTCCAACAGTATAGTTAATCTGATGATGGCTATTATTTCAAATTAGCTTGATATTCATTTGGGACCAATGTTTATTGTAATGTTAATCAAGTTCCCTTCCTTCAGGCACGTGAGAAGTTTCTCTCGCTAAGGAAAGGCACAAAGTCTGAGGTAGCTTCTGCGTTGGAGGAGGTAATATGATATATTGCCTGAAAATGATGTATATGTGCCTTTTCATCTATGCAATGGATGTAGTAAAGGGAATTCCTTCCACTTTCAAATTCTAATATAATCCAGTGATATCCCAGGAGCTTCACAACACAAGGTCTACATTTGAACAAGCTCGTTTTAATCTAGTAAGTAGAATTTCTCTTGGTGATTGATGTTTCTATCATCAATATGTGTACTATGCCTAGTCTTTTGTAATTGATCATTTGTCATCTAGGTAACTGTTCTTTCAAATGTTGAAGCAAAAAAAAGGTTTGAATTTTTGGAAGCAGTAAGTGGAACTATGGATGCACATCTTCGTTACTTCAAACAGGTATCTAACATGGTTCAATTATTTTCCTCTTTATATATATGCACATATGTGTGTGTATGTTTATATACAATATACTCATCTTGAACCTCACTATGTCTTAGGGGTATGAGTTGTTGCATCAGATGGAGCCATATATCAATCAGGTTCGTTGTTATATCAGCTCTACATAAGAAGCAAATCTCTCTCTCCCTCTCTCTCTCTCAATATATATGTATATATGCATTATTGTATGGCAAGAAGTACACATAGGACTGTTTCTGCAAAAGAACTATGTTTAAGAGACCACAACTACCTTTTTTCGGTTTCATTTGAGATATAAACTAACAGTTCCATTTCAATACTTTAGTTTATGTTGACATAGCTCAAAGTGAATCAAAAGTGGATGAAATTAGGTCTTTACAGAATTGTGCTAGACAAAAGGAATGAGTCTGCACAAGAATGAATTTTATACAAAAGGTCTATTGAATTTTTTTTGGGTGCAACTGTGCATATGCTGGAAGTTATAGTATACAAGGTCTATTGTTGTTTTGCAGGTATTAACCTATGCACAACAATCAAGGGAAAGGGCCAATTATGAGCAGGCAGCTCTAAATGAGAGAATGCAAGAGTATAAAAGACAGATTGATCGAGATAGTAGGTGGTCTTCCAATGGCCCCAGTTCTCCCAGTGGAGATGGTATACAAGCTATTGGTAGAAGTTCTCATAAAATGATAGATGCAGTTATGCAATCCGCGGCGAAGGGAAAGGTAAAAGAGAAGTGTTTATAGCTTGATGCCATATTTTCTTGCAACATTTTCACCATTCTATTGTTTTTATTTTTTCCCATTATGCTTTTGTTTAAACTTGTGTGTTTAATTCCAGGTTCAAACCATTCGACAAGGGTATCTCTCAAAGCGTTCATCAAATTTAAGAGGTGACTGGAAAAGAAGGTTTTTTGTTCTTGACAGTCGAGGAATGCTGTATTATTATCGCAAACAGTGCAGCAAATCTGTAAGTAATTTATTTGGAGAGCAAATAGTTTGATATTATCTGTTATTAACGTCAGGCCTTTATCATTTTATTGAGTTGAATAGGGATCTAGCAATCAAGTTTCTAATCAAAGGAACAGCTCTGAACTTGGGTCTGGACTTCTAGGCCGGTGGCTTTCTTCACATTATCATGGTGGAGTGCATGATGAGAAATCTGTTGCTCATCACACAGTGAACCTTCTTACATCGACAATTAAAGTTGATGCTGAACAATCAGATCTGAGGTTTTGCTTCAGAATCATTTCACCGACTAAGAATTACACTCTGCAGGTTGTAGTTTGCATTTGTGGATTTAAGTTTTTGCTGGGTGACCGAAAACAATTGATGTAATATTATGTATCATTTACGGTTTCATGATTGATCCTCAATTTGTTTGTATGTTGTCAGTGCAGGCAGAGAGTGCACTAGATCAAATGGATTGGATTGAGAAAATCACAGGGGTGATTGCTTCACTACTTAGTTCACAGGTTCCTGAGAGGGTAATTGCCAAGAATTTATGTACAGCCATATTGCTATTGATTTTTGTTGTAACTTCAGTAATTGTAGTCCTATTATATTTCAGTGTCTTCCTGTTAGTCCTTTTGAAGGCAGTCATCGGTCTGGCAGTGAGAGTAGTTCTTTCGAAAGTTCTGACTTTGATCAAGCTGCTATGGAAGAATACACATCGGAGAGGAATCTTAGTACTGCACATTATGAGCGTCCCTTAAGGAGTTCACAAAGGTCTTTTACAAAAAGCGAGAAGCCCATTGATGTGTTGCGGGGAGTGTGCGGGAATGATAAATGTGCTGATTGTGGTTCTCCTGATCCAGATTGGGCCTCCTTGAATCTTGGAGTTCTTGTTTGCATCGAATGTTCTGGTGTTCACCGGAATCTTGGTGTTCATATATCAAAGGTAGGTGATAAACGCTCGATTAAGTGGCCATTCCACAGGTTCCTTCGGAGAACATATTTTAATTCCTACACATTGTGTTATGAGTTGTGACTAGATTTTACATTTGGTATGGAACAATCTACAGTGGTGTGCATGCTTTTGAAAACTCCAAAACTCGACCAATCAAATGTCAACTTGGATATTGGTTAAATTAAACTATTACTGCCCAAAGAACTGTGGATGCAATAGAATAATCCTTCAAGGAGAACTTAGATTCTCATTTGAAGCGCATCAGTTTGCTCTGCAGTTCATTGATTTTCGTTAATGCCATCTCCGTGAATGTTGCATAGATATGAGGAGTGTTTATTCAGATGTGTTAGTTAGCAAACTAAATCTATTCTTTGCTACAAAGCTAATACAGCTACACGAAATCTACCTAGCTGGGGGAATTGACTGGAAAGAGACAAACATGGTTTGTAGGATTTAAATGCAAGTCATTTGAATAGTAGTAGAGAACATGTGCGTATCTTTCCTAGATGTTTTCTATTTTACATGTGTGTATAATACGATTTTGGTGGACCATACTTAAACATGATTTTGAATGTTTTACTTAATTCATCAGCCAAGGCAGTCACGCCATGATTGTACTCACTTGTGCACTTGTGGTTTTATGTAATCTCTCTTACAGGTAAGGTCTCTCACGCTTGATGTCAAAATATGGGAGCCTTCTGTCATAAATTTGTTTCAGTCTTTGGGCAATACCTTTGCTAACTCGGTTTGGGAGGAACAGTTGCAATCAAGAGAATCCATTCAGGCTGAGTTCGACCCTGAAGGGTGGGTTACAATTCTCAGTTGCGATTGAGATAAAATTCTATCTATTCTTAGCATTATATAAATGATACTCAGATGGGTGGTGCTAACATACACTTATTTTGCTACTGGTGAAGGTTTAACAAATCTGATACGATGTTTTATACCAAACCTACCCACGCTGACCATATATCAGTAAAGGAGAAGTTCATTCATGCCAAGGTTTGACCATTCATCATTACTCTGTTTATTCTATTCAGTTTAGCAGTCTTTTGCCTTGATCGTGGAAATAACCGCATCACGATCATATATTCTCGCTGACACATTTTTATACCGTTGTAAGAATGTATGCATACATAGAAATGAACATGTTTTCTATACCTCTACATTCTTTTATGGTGGCAAATGGCATTGTCTGATGCACTGATGGATTGTGGCTTCTTAAACCAGAATAAAACCTACTTGGTAAAAAAAGTGTCTTTCCACTTATATTGACATTCGAGATACTTTAAGCTCTCTGCTTTTCTAGTGTTAACGATAACAATTGGATTGCTTTGAAACATAGAAGTGAATAATACACATTTCCTTTTGATTACAGTATGCTGAAAAGCTTTTTCTTCGCAAGCCGAATAAAAATAATAATCCTCAATCAGTAGCACATCAGATCTGGGAGGCTGTTCGTTCTAATGACAAGAAAGCTGTATACAGTCACATAGTGAATTCAGAAGCAGACGTCAATACTATCTATGAGCAAGCATTGTCTAGCTCTTCTTTAACGCTTGCCAAAGTGATGTTACTGCAAGAGCAACCAAGCCTTGCACGCGGCGATGTCTGTTTTAGAGGGGACTCATTGGAAACT
The DNA here is from genome assembly GCA_036897665.1 of Pelargonium citronellum. Taxonomy (NCBI): domain Eukaryota; kingdom Viridiplantae; phylum Streptophyta; class Magnoliopsida; order Geraniales; family Geraniaceae; genus Pelargonium; species Pelargonium citronellum. The sequence goes on from JAYMSZ010002854.1 coordinate 11,111, forward strand.
TCATCTACTTGCCCTTTGGACCTGTCTAGTACAACTGATGGCCAGATCATGGAGGATCTAGAAGGGTGCACCCTGCTTCACCTTGCTTGCGAAACCGCGGACATTGGGATGTTGGAGCTCCTCCTACAGTATGGTGCAAATGTAAACCTGACAAGTGCAAGAGGTCATACGCCGCTCCACCGTTCTATTCTCAGAGGCACAGCTGCTTTCGCAAAATTGCTTCTTACAAGGTGACTCTTGTGATCCTCTCACTACATGAT
>JAYMSZ010002855.1:0-11370 GCA_036897665.1 Pelargonium citronellum
AAGTTTTCATCACCTACTTACCGACACTTACCGTGACTTACCGGAGGTGAAGTTGAGTTAACAAACAAGGCCTAAGTCGTGCATAATGTAATTTTTTCAACAACAACAAAAAAAGTTGTATAATGTAATAATTAATTAGTTAATTAATAATTGTGTATAAAGAAAGGGTAGGTTTGGGTTGGGTTTAACAAATGGGTGACCAAATAAAGGAGGCCCAGAGACACACACATACTTAACAAACACCCACTCCATTTTCGACCTCACCAATCCATCACAACCATTACCATCAACATCCACATCAATATTTCCTTTTTTCTTTTTCTTTTTCTTTTTTCCAGAAAATTATTCAAGAACAAACCCAGCGTTCTTCTTCTTCTTCTTCCTCTTCTTTCTCTTCCTCTTCTGTCTTGCTACTTCTTTTTATTTTCGCTTTCCGATTTTGCCCTTCCACTTTCTGCCTTTTCTCGGCTCCCTGCCCTTCTATGGCTGCTGCTATGGTGTCCCTCCTCTTCCTCACCGCCTTCTCCTCTCTTCAGCTTGCCGCCTCCGCGCATCTCTGCCCTCACGAATCGGTTCTGTTTCTCAACACTCTTCAATTTCAATGTCCTCTTTCGATCTCCCCGATTCCGCCTCTCGAGGTACGTGCCCCGTTCCTTCTTTCGATTTCGCATTTTGTTTTGGTCAATTTCTTGTTGCGATTTTCACTTTTGTGCTTTTCTTGGTTCCATGCCTTGGATTGTGTTTGCAGATGCGTTTTCCCTTTCGGTTCGTTGATTTTTGTTTCTGGATGGATTTTGATTTGTTAGTAGGTTTACTGTACCGTAATGGATGTGGTTTCTTGGTTATTTTTTGTTTATGTTTTAGTGATTTGACATCGTTCGCCAAATCTTTGTGCGCTTTGTCATTCAAATCCTTGTGTTGTTACTTGGAGATAAATGGGAAATCAAGTTTTGGAAACTGTAGACTCTCTTCTGTTTCTATTATTAACTTGAAAAAATGGCGATTCATTCTAACCGGTTATGAAATCAGTTGTGTTATTTTCTGAGTGCAATCAATGATGATGGGTTATAACTTTGAATATTTTGTTTTAGTAGATATGAAATCATTTTATTCTTCTCCTTTGAAAATAGTAACATATTGTAAGGAAGCTGCTATTTAGCTTAGCCCATGGTTCTTTCAAAGTGCTATCAATATAAAAATTCGTGTAATACATGTCATCAAGTTAATTATGCGTCATATTTGTTCTGTTAGTTAGGGTAGTTATTGCCATTTTAGTTGATTTTGTAAGCTTCAACATTTACATTAAGAGTGTTAGCTGCCTGGATATAAATTTAGAATATATTTGTGGATGTTTAGCATCATGTCTTCTGTTAGATTCGCAATTGAGCAGGAGTAAATCATATGTGAAATGAATCTGCACCTTTCTTGTAGCACTTATGTTGTGATATGTTTTGTGACTGTCAGCTTGTGATGCTGGCTGCAGAAGTTTTTTTTTCTCAACTCTCTTCAATTCTCTTATTACATATTCCTATTTTAAATGTTATAGGTGTACAATAATACATTGTGGTAAAGCTAAATAATCTTGAATTTTAGTTATCGGCGTCCATTATTGAAGCTGCAGGATATTATTGAAGTTATATCACTGTTTGGCTAATAATTCTAAAAATGTCAAAAATTTCCAACAAGTTTCCACTTCTTACAGGTGTACTTGCAAAGGAAAAGAAACTAACAAACTATACTACATCCCTTATGTAGGGATTTGTTATGGCAGTCATAAGTACACACCTCATACCTGTTCAAGAAGTTCATAAAAATATAATTAGATCCCAAATAAATCTCTTTACAGATGTCACCTTGTAGGATTATTAGGGAAAAGGTGTCAGTCTTTGTATATTTCTTCATACTTTCACATTCGATTTATTCATTTTGACAGATGTCAAATTATAAAAGTTTTTTTTTAATTGGTTCCACCCATCTTCAGACTAATGTTAGATCGTGTATGATTAAAAGACCATCTTATCCTACATTTCTTTAATCCCACAGCCCTTTTTGAAAAATGGAAATCAATTAAATAAATTAGTATAATGAGAAAAATTGTTTGAACAATGGGCATTCATAATACTCATGTTGATCTCCCACTTCCTACTGATTCACCATATCTGCCATTGTCTGTTTCCCTGTATGCTTTCAGTTCGCTCATTATGTTGCTATATATCTGTCTGTCATTTGCTAAGTCCATCTAGATCACTCATTTCCATTGGTTATTTGGTATGGCCGCACCATCTACCACTGCCAAATCATATATCTGAATTGCAAATTTTTGGTTCTTTGCATTATAGTGATATACCTTTAACATGGCCCATGCTTCTCGATTTATTATTATTTGGACATATTCACCTTATATTTGGTTATGGAGTGCCAATTTGTAGTAGTTTTTTTATTCAACCATAAGGCTTTTGGTTGTTGGATTTGGGAAGTCAATTATCATTTATCAGTATGGATGCAGGATTTCATGCTTCTTACCTTCTCCACTTGTCAAATGCACGCTCTATCATTTATACTCATCTTGTATTTGAATTGAACATCTTATTTACTTATCTAGAGAGGTAGTGGTGACTACTCATGAAACTTGGTTTGTGTTGCTCTCATTGACCTTTGGTTGGTCTTTGTATCTATTTCATAACTTGTAGAATAGTGAAAGTAGAGTGATGCCTTTTTCTTTGGGTTCTTGGAGCAACTCATTTGTATGCCCTTTTTTTTTTGAAAGAATAAGGTCATAAAATAAAGAGTGATGTTTATATGGGATGAATGAAATAGTCTGTAAAGTGTCCAGCTGATGTGGAGATCAGCTAATTACTTTTATACCCTTAAAATCATCATTTCCCTCCATCTTACACAATTGTTTTATACCTATACACGTAAGAGCTTTCCACAATAGAATAAAGCTAGTCAGAGAAATTGAAATCACCAGGGTAGAAAATCAGATTGATGCCCGACTCTTGAGCTCACAGTGGTCAAGGAAATCAGGTTGAGGATAACATCCTCTAATGAGGATGAAAGAATTTAGTGGGGAAGGAAATCAGATTGATGATGCTCAATTAAATCAGGAGGCATGGGAGTGGGAAACTGAGATCTGTTTTCTTCTGATTTCTTTTAGAGTAGATTCCATATCAATATCTTTAGGGTAACTTGGATAAGCCAATTGGGTTTGATTATTTGTGGCTAAAAAATATTTTCTCCCAGAAAAATTTCTGTATGTTATTGCACAAAACACCAGAAATAAAATTCCTTTCAGACTTCACAAAAATACCTATGAATTCCTTAAAAGAAGTCGTGTTTTCTTTGTCTGTTGGTGACCGTTCGTGTTTTATGTGAAATTTTTAGTGTGAACCAGAGAATTCTGTGATCATCCATGCTATATAGACTGTAATGGAAGTGGAAAGGTGGGTTATATGGAAATTCAAAATAAGGGAGAAGAAGCAAACAATTTGGACTGTTTGGGAGTGAGGTCATTTTACTGACTTCCATGTCAACTGTGCACTATTTGGACCGTTTTAGTATTGCATAGCGCTTGGATCAAATTTTGGGCTTGGGTTTGGAAGCAACTTAAATGCCTAATTGTAGACAACAGTTAATATAGGTTCTCATTTCTCCTACTAAACTGTAATCTGGTACCCATCTGAGAACCACCTAACATAACAAACTGAACGAAGTATGATTTGGTTTAAGGTTGCCTTGCCACATGAACACTTAGTTGTGATACCTAGATTCTTTTGAAACTTCTGGGCATGTTTGATTAAGTCGGTGGAATTAGGCCATGTTTGTTTAACTTGAGTAATGAAAGACCATTATGTTTTTTACAGGTTCTTTGTGAGTGTGTGTGTTATGCAAGATAATTTATTTTAGATATTTTTAACTTCATTTGGCTGGCTTAAATGGATGATTTGCAATATTATGGAATTGCTGGTTCTTATTTTGAACTTAACTTCAATCTTTATTTATTTTGATTTTCTTATTATTTCTATGTAAGGGCATTGTACCTTGGTATTTGATTCCCAATCTTATTGTTACTTCATTAAGGAGTTTTTATATTTTAGACCCACCATACGGTGAAGTGTGCCTTGGGATAAGGTATTACAAGTGTAAATAAAGATAACAAGAAGTATAAGGAAAGTGATAGAAGTTCTAACTTCATAATTGTATACTATGTTATATAGTGAATGGTGTAAGCAACACAAATAGGGAATAATTATTAGTGGGTGAACACGTCTTTATGTTGGGTGAGTTGATAATGTGATTCTTGCTATAGTATACATTTCTTTATCTTTGTCCTTAACTTGCCTTCATTTTGGATATGTTCAAATTATATTTCCCTACCATCAAGCCAATTTTTTTAACTTGTTCAAACTCTATGACAAAGGAGAACCTGTGCTAAACCTGAGGTTTCAACACCATGTTAACAATGTTGACTGTAACAAAGATTTCCAGCCTAAGTGATATATCAGGTTTATGGTTTCTGAAAAGACATAAGAATTATATGAAGTTAGGGATAAAAGAGGAACGATAATATCATCTTAACAATGAGACCTCTGCATTGTCAGGGAAACCATGTTGCTTTTCTTGTTTAGATTCTGAATTAGTATGCGTTGAACTGGTTTTGAGCATATCAGAAATACTCAATTTTTTTCTTATTCTTATTCTTATAATTATATTATAATATAACTTAGCTATACTCTTTAGGTTACTTACAATTTTATTTTGAGTGGCTTTAACTATCCGTACATTTTACTGAAAAAGTTGACCAATTACTTCCCTTGTTAGCATTGTCATTACTTACTGCACATTCTAGAGAATTTCCAAATCACCCTATTTCGTTAAGGATTTGACAAACTCCAACAGCTGATAGTTTCCCGAGCTTACTCTTAACATTGTTTTCATTTTTCTTCTCCCCTCTTTATCTAGTTTGTGCACGTCATCGTTGATTTTTATCTTTTTCTGAAGATATGTTGCATGTAAACTTATTTTTAGGCTCACTTACTTTTAACATCTAGTTTCTATCATTACTGAAAACATATTTTCAACATTGGTATGAAGTTTCTCTTTTCCGAACATTGATTTTATGGAACTTTCCAGTACTGGGAAACTGAAGATTTGGTCAGCATATTTTGAATTTAGTTATTTATCTGATTAGGTGGATGGCGACTTCCTTGATAGAGCTTTACAGTCACAACAGACGAACGGTTATACTTCTGTGCTGTTTTATGCTTCCTGGTGCCCCTTCTCACACAAAATTCGGCCTTCATTTGAAATCCTGAGTTCCATTTTTCCTCAAGTAGATCACATGGCAATTGAACAATCGTCAGCTATGCCAAGGTTTGTAGCTACCAATCTACTATACTTTTAGTTATTGTCACATAAATTTTCGTTTTGTTGATCTGTCTCCTGGAACAAATAGGAACTAGGAACTTCACGCTTACTCCTGGTAATTATATTGAACATTAGAATTGGTGGAAGATTACAGGGCGTTTTGAATAGTAAAGAGACTCTTTTTATTTATATATACATATATTATATTCTAAATTTGATTTTAGGGTTAATTTGATTTCATAGAAGTTTGGGCATTTAGAAGCTTGTAGCCATTAAACATCTGGCGAACTATAGATAATAAATAAATCGGAGTTAATATCATTCCAATTGCCATCACATAAGTAATCACTGTTTTTGGAATTAAAATAAATATTTTACTAGTATTTGTTCCCAATTCTTTTTCAATCTATTCGATGACAAAACTGCTCATGCTCGAGGCTAGAGGTTTATTTATGTTAGCATAAAGAATAGTTTGATATGAACCATTGATTCTTTATCATGACATGGGATTCATTTTATGGTCACATCTGATCTCCTAAAGCTCACATTTTAGTTTCACTGCCCCCTCAATTTTCGTACTTCTAATATTCATAGGAACTGTAATTAAAATTATAATACGAGTTTAATGTATAATCTTCTTTTTGAAGTTGCAACTGCGCAGTAATATCTTTTTGGCAATGTTAATATGCCGGCTCATCTTTGTGTTGCTTGCATGAATTGTTGCAGTGTATTCTCAAGATATGGAATCCATAGCCTGCCTTCAATATTAATGGTGAACCAGACATCAAGAGTTCGATACAATGGTCCAAAAAATCTCCATTCTCTTGTACAATTTTATGAGAAAACAACAGGTATTCTTCCCTATAATGAAGTATGGGTTCCCATATTTTATTTATTTTGTTTTTGTCATTTAATTCATCTGGTTCAGTGTAAAGCATTGATCTCATTGATTCTGCTCCACTGCAAATTTGGCTACTTGTCATTGGTCCAAGTCACACTCTTTACTCTCTCTCTCTCTCTCTCTCTCACACACACACACACACACACAAGCAGACGGCATGGTACTGCAATTTTTTTGATCAATTTCATGCAGTCACATATCACATGTCTTCATGTCAGCAAGCTGACTTTATGATATCACAAGTAAAATTGATACATGTATATGTATATGTATGTATATGGTGCTCATGTTAACCTTCTTGTGACTTTTTGTGATCCAGGATTGGAACCGGTTCAATATATTGATGAAGATGACCACTCAAATGATTCGGGTGATGAGAAATTTTTCATGAAGACATGGAATCAGTCATCGCCAAAAGAGATATTCACAAGAGAACCCTATTTAGTATTGTCTATAGTGTTCCTCTGTTCAAGGTTGCTTTTATCCATTTTCCCTCAAGTGTTATCTCGTCTGAGAGCTTTTTGGGTCTCTTATGCTCCTCAGTTTAACATGGAAATATTTGGTGAGACTAGCCAAATATTTGGCCGTGTACTTCACATGGTTGATGTGAGGAGAATTTGGGCGAAGCTGAGACTGTGCAAGACGAGGAACTTCCATGAGCGTGCAATGAATGCGAGGGTGTGGGCTTCTTCCCTGGCCTCGGTGTCTCTGGGCGAATCATCATCTGGTAGGTCATCATCGTAAGGAAGGTTGACCTTGTCTGGTAGAGAGTCAAAATTGAGAGCAGAAACGAGGAGTTATTGAATGGGACATTCAAATTCTGTGTATCTCGTCTTGATCCTTTTGTAGTAAGTGGTGTAGTAGATGGTGGAAGCTGTTGGTCTTGTTTGAGTTGGGGTTTTTTGTGTTTCTTGGGGAGGAAGCAACCAAGCATGTAAATTTGACAACAGCTATTTTCTCATTTTCTTTTTCTTTGTTCTGTATGTAAATTATTATTATTGTGGGACTGGCACTGGAACATGATATGACCTACTGAGCACATTACGCCTCCGTTAGTATTAGTGGAATGTAATCAATATTAACTCGTCTCTTCCTCTCATTCCCATCCCATCTCATGAGTTATGCTACGAATCTGTTTGTCTGACTCTTGTTTCTCAATTTCTGAACTGGTTGTCTGACTTCCATTTTGTTTATTTTTATCAGCTACGCTTGGATGAAGCTTCGAACTTGAGACCTTAACTTGATTAATATGAATTTAGACTATCAAACGCCAGACCACTCATTCACATCAAGCAAAGAAGAAGGAGTGTTTGGCGGCCTTCGTGGGATGGTTCCGCAAGGAAGTACATGAATACGACTCCATTACAAACAAGGCGATGATGACAGATCTTCCAAGGCGGGTTCATGTCTCCGCTCCATCACGCCGTCTATGTAAGCAAGCAACCCAAAACTTAGAAAGACATGCTAGCATTAGCATATATGACCATGTGACTGCGGAGGACATGCTGACATAATTAAGCCACCAAGTCCACCATGGACACATGGAATGAGAAGCATAAAAAGAAGAATTTCACGCAATGCAATAGGAAGGGGAAGGGTAAGGCTTACATCCTCACTCCCTCTCGGTAAGCGTTGCCACCTCGGAAGCCCAAGGTCACTTCCTCTGCGGTCAAGCACATGCCACTCACCAACACTTACGAAGAGGTGTGCCATCGCATGCTCAAGCATGAGAGCCTAGAGCCTTCAATCGTCCCTGCCGATGAACTCCGCGAGAACTGTCCCAATGAGTATTGCATTTTTACAAGTGTCATGGGTACAACATAGAAAATTGTTTCCATTTCTCCAATGTGATGTAGCATCTCATGAACAAGAGAAAACTTTCTCAACTTTAAGCAAATCATGGCCGCTCAGACACGTATGACACGCACGTTAAGAGCTAAGGCTCGGAGCCTACAATGAACCACCTCAGCACCCCGTGTATGTCACATATATCATCAACATGATAACAGAGCAGTAGTGCTCCATCTTCAAGGTCAAGGTGAAAATTAGTGCCTTCAACATAATGTAGAACATTCCCATTGCTAAGTCGACCGACCCTCGTCGAATTGACTGGACCAAAACAATATTCTTCCAAGAAGGAGAACCGGTTCCCAAGGCCATGAAAAATGAGTCTTTTTCATCTCAACAAGCGTCTTTCGAGCTTACATTGAGCAAATGTTCATTGAAAATGAAAGTCAAGGGAACATCATTTACTGAGATGCCTTTGTCAAACTTGACCTGAATGAAAGATCCTTTCAGAGTTCATGAGCGTATTGATGGGCTTTAATGATGTCATTACCAACATCAAGAGTGTAGTCTCTTATTACCAGTAATCCTGTCAAATTGACGCGTTGCAAGTAGACTTCGACCTCCGGGTACAAGAGGTGTTCCTAAAGGCCGAGAGCGAGATTGGAGAAATCAATATTCTCTATGAAATAAATCCCAAGAGGGTTACTAATATGGGGAAGAACCTCTCCCCCACAAAAAGATGGACCTCTTCAAACTCCTCAAAGTGAAGGCGAATGTCTTCGCATAAGTCCCGCAGATAGATATGCCCAGCATTGATCCTTCGGCCGCCGAGCACAAGTTTAACAGGAGCCACCCACGTCAAGAAAAGGCACAAGAACTACTCATGTGAAAAAGATGAGGTCATCCAATAATAAGTCAATAAACTCTAGAGTTTCGGCTTCGTAAGTGCCTAGAGTGGATAGCCAACGTGATTATGACGATCAAAGGTACCACGTGCAAGTGGTGCATGTGCGTCGACTTCATCACCAACCTCAACAAGGTTTGCCCCAAGATGATTACGCTATGCTAAATTTTAGTAAACTCATAATGAGTCCTAAGATTTTGTCCTTTCTAGATGTATTTTCTAGCTATTACCAAATTAAGATGTATGATGGTAATCAAGAAAAATCGCATTTTCTAGTTATCATATAACTGAAGGTTTACTAGAAAAGAATCGTAAAGATGACAATGATTACACAAAAACAAAAAAATCAGGAGAAAAAACCCTTCGAAAAGAGAAGTGAGTTCAGATACAGAAAAGCAAGAAAGTACTTATAATTTACAACAACCAACGACTGCATATATCATATATGTGCCTCCTGCTATTAATTAATATTCTGTAATTAGTTTCATAATATTTTTTCTTCACATTTAGGAATTGTCCATCATTGCTAAACTAAATTCGTGTTGACCAAAATCTAAAATGGCATTAATTAATTTGTTTCATATTTGATATTGGAAGTCTTGGGGTTGGATATATGGAGATGGATGATTGATAGCGAAACCACACTCAAAACGTGTGTATATATATATATATATATATATGTCCTTTGATTCTACAGCTATATATGTTTTTAGCCGTTGAAAACGTGAAGTAAATTAAATGGAAATGGACCACTGTTTTAATATGTATTGCCAATGCCATGCATACGTTAACCCTCTCGTGTTCATTTTCACGCATGGAAGCGTGGAGGCACCTCCCTCTACAACCTACCCATTCATTTGTCTTCTCTTCTGCCTATATATATATATATATGACCTCTTTATTATGTTACTATTTCTAAATGATCGAGAAGTCAAATCTTAATTAATTCGTTGCATTGCATGCTTATCTAACAAGAATACAATTATACTTTGGGGGTGTTAAGAAAAAACCAATTTTACTCACGTTCTTAAAAACTGTCTAAACTTAATTAAACTCCTCACTATATGGTCTAGTCCAACTCAACCCACATGTTCAATGGGTGAGTCAAAGATTCGCTAATTTCAATCCATGGGTAACCCACCCGTCTATCCAATTTGAATCATAAGAGACACTAATGGAAATTGCAATGTCTTGTTTCTCATTGTTGGAGAGGACATCAAGATTGAAACTCGAAAGTTAACCATTGTCTTGTGACACAAGCTCATTACCATCAAAGTTAGATATGGAAGTACAACCCCAAGATTGAAACTCAAAAGTCTGGTCAATATCAAACAAAGTGACCCAAGAAATGGTATCATTGTACTCATGATCTCACCATATATACTATCGACAGAAAGAGAGAAGTTACCTCCTGGATCGGAGCTTCATGTCCTTGCCTTGACCCTATCATCCAACTAAGTCCTTTTTGTAGCTATTCATTTGAGGATCATGTGGAGTCTTATGTAACATCACACATAGACATGAAAATATCAGAGCGTTCATATTTTGAAACATTTTATCGATCCTACCTTTAATTTAGTCACTAACTAGCGAAAGGCATTGGACCTAAGGAAAAATTGTTTTACAAAAACATGTATGTTATGTTTTTGTTAAAGACACTCGTGCCACAACTTCATGTACAATCACAAGACAATACAAAAAAGTTGCAAATTATGACGGAAATTTGTGAAAAGAAATTTCGCATTACACTTTCGTCGAAATTGTGACATAAATCATATTGACCCACGCACTTGGCGGTTACATTTTTTAAACTTTTATGTTTTGATCTAATTTAATTTGGTCTTTAAATCTTTTTAATCAGTCTTTAAACTTTCGTGTTTCGTCTCAATTTGGTTCCTCGATTTTATTTTGACTTAAAATAGTTTATGAATTTTCACATATAGACCCAAAATGGTCTTTGCACTTTGAGTTTATATTAAAACAAAAATCAGGGATCAAACTGTGTCAATATTTGAATGTTCAATGACTATTTTGTGTAAAAAAAATTCAAATTAGGTCAAAACACAAAAATTGATGACCAACCAAGTCTTTTACAGCAATTCTCCAATTGTATCAATTTATTTGAAGAAAACTTGTACAGATATAAATTTGTTTAATAATTTAAAAAAAATGTATCTATATGTTTGTTTTAGAAAAATATAGAAATAAATGTTTCAGAAGTACATGAAGTGTATACACTCAAAATTTTAGAAAATCCAATTACTATATAAACTTTAAATTTAATGTACACAGTAAAAAATAAGACTAGGGTGTTGTACCCTAAAAAAAAGACTAGGGTGTTGTAAATAGTTCATTTACGTGAGATTTTATACTGATGAGATCGATAAAAATCATTAGGGTATTATAGTAA
>JAYMSZ010002856.1:0-11369 GCA_036897665.1 Pelargonium citronellum
AAGGAAACTACTCTAATATACTTAGGAGTCTAAGATTCCTAATTCACATGGACATCCACTTAATATTATTCATAACAGTGGCATAGTTTTGGTGGTTATTTTATTTGAAAAAAAAAAAAACAAATTAAGGATCACGTGATTTAAGTTAATAGTTAATAGTGATCCTCCCAATTTCTCATAATTAAAATTAGTTATACAATTCTTTCAAAAAAAAAAGTTATACAAAAAATAATACTAACCCTAAAATAAATAATAATATTAGAATAACTAAAATTTAACCATTTGGCCTTTCAAAAAAAAAATGTAACCATTTGATATTTATATACATATTATAATGTATTTGGAAATGATAAAGAGAACAAACGCCTAAACTTAGTATATTTTATGTTTAGTTCTCATAGAGGGGAGATTCGGCGTCCAAACTCTTATTACTTTAGGTTAGGTCTTTTCTTTTTATTTGTCCACGATTTTTTATTTATTTAGAAATTATAGAGAGAAAATACGTTTGAATTTCCTGTGTTTTAGGTTAGGATGATATTTTTACCTTATTTACGTATTATAATTTATTTGGAAAAGATATAGAGGACACACGCCTGAACTTACTATGTTTTATGTTTGGTTCTCATAGAGGTGAAATCTGGCGTCTAAACTCTAAATACTCTAGGTCAGGCTTTTTTATTTTATTTTTGTATACTTTCTTCACGTATGTTGTTTTATTTGGAAATGATACAGCTTGAACTTCCTGTGTTTTAGGTTAGGATTAATTTTCATTCGTCACCGCCGATTTTGTCGTTGAATCATTTTTTAAAATGATTTTAAGATTTTAAAAATATTGCTTTTTATATATGAAACGTGAAGTTTTCACAAGTAAGAAACGTGCGTTTATGGCTTTCACTATTGTTTTTTTTTCCCTCACAATCAAATGATATAATTTTTTTCTATTAAAAATCTCAAAATAGGTTTTTCACTTTTCATTTGAATTAGTTAAAATCTTTTCATTTCTTCCATAGAAAAGATATGGACAAAGGCAAGGAAGTCAGTAATTGATCTAAATAGGTTCAATAAGAGACCTCGTTAATGTATTATGAGAAATCCTTCACTTTTCGTCCAAGCTCATTCAATCTGTCTGGTTTCTTTATTTTGAGATTTTTATACATAGAGAACTCTATTGCCACTCAAGACACCAAAAAATTACTCATAAAATCATCAGTGATGAAAATATGAATAAGAGAAATTAAGTAATCAGCAAAAATATTCAATCACATGAACAAAAAATATACGTGGTTTCATAAGCAGACTCCACACATCTCTTTGTGTGTATGCTCTCTCTCAGTTACATAATTAGAAGTATTTATAGGAGACAATTAGAGTTTATTTTAGAAGTAGTATATATAATTTATAATAGTACTATCGATCGATCCTATAAGAAATTACACTATATGCAAGAATATATTAGAAAAGAAAGTTATGTTTCATGTGTTTACATGTTTTTTTGGAAGTGCCGATGATCATTTTGACAACGTAAAGATAGTTGCGAGCGTGAATAAGAATTTTTCTGATTAGCGAGACTTGAATATGATATCTCGAGGGACAAGTGAAATCGATCACTTGTCCTATTGAGTGTTTGTGATCGCAAATGAAAGTAAAGAGACGCTTTCTAGTTAAAGATAGGATAAGCCTACACATAAATAACAATTGGTCCATCCTCTATTATTTTACAGATGCAGAGAAGTATCTATGTCATCTTCATGAGGATGATCATGCACAACAATAGGTCTGTGACCGTCTCTTGCCACCGGAGACCGCCGGTTTGTCATCAACACCGTTCTCTCCCTCCTGTACTGCTCCTGCAATGGCCGGGTCCTACGATTGGGCCGTGACGAGTCACTTGGCCAAAGCGACAGTGCAACCTGAGGATGGTGAGGAGGAGGAGGTGGCGGCGATAGCCATGAATTGGAGGAGATATTCATGAGCTCCGCCGGGTGGGTGGCGGGCGGCTCGTAATACATAGGACTGTGAATATTTTCTCCGGCAACTGAACCTCGTAGCAGCTCTCTCTCCTCCCTCATTTCCTTGGCTCTCTGCAACCGCCTAAACCTCTCCTGCAACAGAGCAATGGAGCTCGAATGCGCCACCATTGTTGGATGATCCCAACCATCTCGACCCATATGTTTATATTTGTATATATGCTTGTTGGAAAGAATTTATGATTAATGGGTTTCGGTACGTGAACACTAGGTATTTATAGATATAGAGAGATAGAGGAGAATTGTACCGATTTTGGAATTATTTAATTACTTATCATAGCCGCCTAATACTCTGCGCGGATAAATTCTTTGAGACGAATATGAGTATTAATTCGTGATGATGAGTCAAACTCTATGACTAATGGCAGATCTAGAGGGGTGTTGTAGTAGGTAGTTATCTATGTCGTCTCCCAAAACTTCCGTTAAGTATTAGGTAAATTCACAACTTTCGCAATAAACATTTGAGTCCAATGAAATACTATATTCACTATAAGAAATTTCATTTTCCGCGACAACCAATCTAATCGCTCAAACCCTTATTTTGTCACGGAAAGTCAATAATTGGTTGTAACTAAATGTCTTGTCGCAGAAAATCTCATGTGAACGACTGGAGCTGGTTTGACATAGAAAACATAGCTTTGTGCGACTAGAAATGTTGTCGCCAAAAACATAAAAGCCCGAATTTTCATCATTATTGAGTTTTTATCCATGCCAACTCAATAATTATTGTTTCCAATTAAGCTCAACTCATGATGATAACTTATTTTTAGTTGTCGCCAAAAGTAAAAAAAAAAAAAGTTTGTAGTAATTTTTCTATATAAGGTAGAAATCATAGTTTATATGCTTGATTTTGTTCTAATATTCTCGTCAATAGTCTTATATCGTGCTCCGCTGCTGTCTAGTGATTGATATTCTTTTTTCTCTATTTGAATTGAATGAGCATATATAGTTATTGTTTGAATATTAAGCTCCAAATGATTTGAAAAAGGTGGTGGAGAATCGGCTAAGAAGCTGCAAGGTCCAAGAGGAAGAGGTTGGTGTGTCCAATCTAGGATCTCATTGTTTAGTGAATAGGTGGTTGTGGAAAGAGAAAGAGGCTACAACATTGTAATGAGGAAAATGGTGAGGACAAGAGTCCAAGAGAATGTTGGAAGCTTAGTGCATGGAAGGGTGTGTTTGGCGGAATAAATTGTTGGATACTCAATATGGATGCTCCAATATTGGTTTGTCCTTTTGTCCCCAAAAAGCCTCCATGAAGCTTTGGAGATGGTGGAGCTTTTTTGGATGAGAGAGAGAGAAGAAGAAGAAGACAAGCATTAGAAGAAGAGAGCTAGGGAATAATTGTTGGGAGGGCCATTTTAGACTCATTATGCTTTTGATTGATACGATAAATTATAATGTTGTGGAGATAAGGTCCATTTTGGTACTCAGAATATTAGCAATGGCTCATTTTGGTACTCAGATTAATAATTAGGCCATTTTAGTACTCAGATGAAAGTTGTTGGGCCAAATTAGTACTCAGAGTTAACCCAAGTTAACTCCGTTAATCACCCCATTTAAAATAATAAAAAAAAATAAAAAAAAAGTTGAACAATTTCTCGACCCTCTCTCATTACCCTAGACCTCACTCTGTCTCTCATCTTGCTCTCCATTTCTCACTGTCCCTCCATCCTCTCCTCCCAATCTCGTCGGCCTCAAGCTCGGCCTGCTTGACCCCTTCAAGAAGGAGCACGCCTCGCCGACACCGCCGACGAGCTACTCTCGGTCTGCCACTCGATCTGTCGGCCTCTTCGATCGACGACGTTCGAGACGACGCCGGTGTCCGAGCATCATAGGAGTTTGGTCAGTCTGAGGTAAGGTAAGATTTGTCCACCTCTTGTTAATTTTATTGTATTTGTTAGGCTAGGATTTTGGTTGATTTCAGAGAGTTCTTTTTCTTGTGATATTGGAACTTGGTGAATCACTAGTTCAAATTACCCTTTGATTAGAAACTCCTCAGATATTTATATTATATCCAATGTTTTTAGGGTTCGTTAATTTGCAGAGATTTGTGTCTTTTGAATGGTTAGTTTTGGGTATGCTTTAACCAAAGACTGAGAAAGTATGGGATTAATTCAAGTATGCTAGTCCATCTGGAAAGAATGGTTGTTTATGTTTCTGTTGTTTCAAAATCATTAATTAAAGTTCTTAAACGATTATTAGATTGGTTAGTCTGATACTGTTGTACAAAGCAATTGATTTGTGGTTGTGGTTGTGATTTTTTCAATGTTGTTTATGAGGTTTTAGCTTGTATCTAGTTCATTATGAGATCAAGAGTCTATTAGATTAATTACTTAATTAATTGTCATTTATATGTTAATTAATTGTGCTTTTTTTAAAAAAAATGGCAGATGTCAACTTCTAAACATGCAGATGTATATATGGTTCATGAAGAACATATGAAAATAGCATCCATGGGTGACAAGAGTCCACAATCATGTGCGAATGAAAGACATACAATCACGGATGGAGAAAAATCAGGAGATGAGGAAGAGCGTGAAAATCTTTTACTTATTGACATAGGAGTTCATAGTGATGAGGATGATGAGGAGTTGAATGACGCAAGGGAGCACATAATCAATTATAACCGGTTGTGTAAAACAGGTGATAAAAGGATCTCATCTGTTATAGAAACAGAGACAACTTTAGTAGCAGAGAAAAATGGATCTCAATCCGTGGCTAAAAAAAGAGTGCAATATAGTGATGATGATTACGATTCGAGTACTACTCACAGTAATTCAGAGGATGACTTATTGTCAGAATATAAGGAATTGTCAGATGATGAAGGTGACAATAAACCAAATGAAAAATTTGAAATGTATGATGCAGACAAACCTTTCTTCAGATGGAGCAAGAATGTGGGATTCAGTGGACCAACACAATTTAAGGAGTGTGTTAGAAGATATTCCATTGAGAAGAGGCTTGCATTGCACATAAAGAGAAACAACAAAAAAGAAGTGGAAGTAATTTGTTTGGGTGCGAACAAGAAGTGTAAATGGAGGGTGTGGGCATCTTGGAGCAAGCCAAAATTGGAAGGTACTTTTGTAGTTAAAAAATTGAGAGGGAAACACTTGTGTGGTCATACTGCCACAAATACATTAGTCACAGGTGATATATTGGCTAATATGTTCAAGAATTTTATATTAAGAACTCCAAAGCTAACTGCAACAGCTTTGCATCTACATGTCAAGGATGTGATGAAATTAGAAGTGCCTTTATCTTCTTGTAAAAGACTAAAGAAAAGGATTCACAAAGAAATGGTGGAACAACATTTAGCTGAGTTTACTGAAATCTACAACTATGCTGCTGAAATTAGAAGATCAAACCCCGGATCAACGGTAGAGATTCAGACTATAACTCCAGAGTTGGGCAAGAAATCACACTTTCGAAGAATGTATGTTTGTTTTGATGCAGTTAAAAAGGGATTTTTAGCTGGATGCAGACCATTCATTGGTTTAGATGGTTGTTTTCTTAAAGGAGTTTTGAAAGGGGAATTACTTACAGCAATTGGAAAGGATGCTAACAATCAGATGTACCCAATTGCTTGGGCTATAGTAGAAGTGGAATGCATGTCTTCATGGATGTGGTTTCTTGATCTTCTAAAAAAAGATCTGAGTATTACTACAGGACATGGTTGGACATTTATGTCTGATCGACAAAAGGTATGATTATTAGTTAACCAAGATTTAATATTTTCCTATCATTTGTTATATGAAACTAAACACTATTAATGTTTCTTATTCATGTAGGGTTTAATTAGTGCTATACAAGATTTATGTCCTGAATCAGAACAAAGAATGTGTTGCAGACATTTATATGCAAACTGGAGAAAGAACCACACTGGGAAAGATTTGAAAATCGAATATTGGAGAATAGCAAAGGCTACATGCATGCCAGATTATAATTCACATGTAACTACTATGTGTGAGATATCTGCATTGGGATGCACAGACATTATTGATCAGTGTCACCCAACATATAGATGTAGAGCATTCTTTCAGATTTTTTCACAAGTGGATAGTGTCGAAAATAATTGTTGTGAAAGCTTCAATGCTACAATCATTCAGGCTAGAGGAAAATCTGTTATTAGCATGCTGGAAGAAATTAGAGAATATGTCATGAAAAGGTTGGCCTCCAAGAATGAAGAAGTGAAGAAATGGACTTTAAATTATGGTCATCGGATTAGAAGAAAATTGAATGAGAGTTACTCATATTGTATTGATTGGGAGGTAATTCATAATGGGAGAAATGGGTATGAGGTGAAGAAAAGAAACAGTAAAGAGAAGCATGTTGTGATGGTTGCAGAAAATAGTTGCACTTGTAGAAGATGGCAACTTAGTGGAATTCCATGTGCACATGCTGTGAAGGCACTACAACATGATGGAAATGACCCTGCTGATTATATCTCTCATTATTTGACCAAAGAGGCATACATGAGATCATACGCGCACATGATTCAGCCTGTTCTAGGTATGTTTTTTTGGGAGCAAACTAGAGATGTGCCTTGCTTACCACCGGTCACTAAAAAAATGCCTGGAAGGCCAAGAACAAAAAGAATCAAAGAAGTAGGCGACACTCTTGGGAAGAAAACACAATATAAAAATAAAGTTGGAACTAATTTGGATAGCAGAATGAACGGTGCAGAACACGCTACTACAGATGGTGAGACAACTGCTACAATTAAACCCAAAAAACAAAGGAGATGTTCTTTATGCAAGTCATTGGGTCATAACAGAAGAGGATGTCGTACTACTCAACAAAGCAATTGTTAAGGTAATATAGTTTTGTTGTTACTATTGGTTCTTAATGTGATGTTTTATTTCACCCAAATCTTTTTTTTAATAACATAATATATCTCTTCTTTTAGGAAATTCAATCACAGACATTTCAATGAGGCAAAGAAAAAAGAGGCAAGAAGATATCATGGAGAGATTGTGGCTTAGAGAATATTTTGGATGCTACGTGATTGTGTGATTTTATATTGTGTTTCATTTACAGTTTTATTAATGTTTTGTTCAAGATTTGGAATCGTAACTAAACTGTATCGTATGTGATTCAAGATGAACTATTTTATTTTCTATATGTGATTCAAGATGAACTATTTTATTTTGTATATGTGATTCTAGACATTTTAATGGGCTGATAAATTGGGTCACAACTCGTGACACGACACGAAACACCAAGTTAACCGGGTTTAGGTTCAACATAAATGGGTTCGTATCGGATTTGTGTTCAATTTTTTAACCCGTTTAATAATTGTGTTGGGTTCGTGTCAAATCCGTTCAACTCGCGTAACTCTCGGGTAATGAATTATGAGATGAGAGAGGGTCGAGAAAATTGTTCAACTTTTTTTTTTTATTTTTTTTATTATTTTAAATGGGGTGATTAACGGAGTTAACTTGGGGTTAACTCTGAGTACCAATTTGGCCCAACAACTTTCATCTGAGTACCAAAATGGCCTAATTATTAATCTGAGTACCAAAATGAGTCATTGCTAATATTCTGAGTACCAAAATGGACCTTATCTCAATTATGTTTAAAGCATTAATTATCTATGGTTTGGGTAGGGTCGGGTTGGTTTTTCGCAGTTTTAATTTTCTTACTATTTGGCTGCCCAGAAAAATAAGGATAACAAACACTAAAGTGCTTTGAGATCACTTCGTTTGATTCGTACTTATTCTTCTCATCGGCCTTCAGTTTCTTAGCTTCGTGAGTTGATCGGTTTTATTTTTTTGGCTCTGTGTTAAGAAATAAGAATGAGATGATATGAAGTTTTGTAAAGTTAAATGGAACAAAAAAGAATGACATGATGATTGTGATGCAGAGCATTAATATTAGTGACATCTTCTTGAGTTTGCTGCCACACACATAACCTCCAACTTCCAAGATTAGTATATGATAAAACATAAGAATGAGACTTGTATTATCTAATATTAGACCACCTATCTAATGCCTAATTCCAATTCCGAAGCCAGCTTGTGCCCACCTGAAAAATGTTAGTGTAGTGATGAGTTTTTGAATTAAAAAAAAAAAGTCGTTTTCATTGCACATCATACATACTATTTTCATTTTTAAAAAAAAAACATGTTTCATTGCATATCATGAACATAGTGTATTGAGTTGTTGGTATCTAACCATTGTATCATGTGCTTAACAAGTTGTCTGCTAAATGTTTAACTGAATATAAGCAAGTTCTTGTTCTTTTATTTGTATTAATTAGATATGTGTTTACTATCATTGACCATGGGTCACTAACTTAAGACATTGCTGATTTGGTTTGACAAACAGGATGAGTGAGAACTTTGGGAGAGTAAACTTTTTAGTCAATTATAATGGAAGGTTTGTTGGTGAAGCACATGAGAAGATATATGTGGCTGGAGAACTAGGTCACATAAATGATATTGATGTGGACCTTCTTTCCTATTTTGAGTTGATCGGTTTGTTTAAAGACAATAACATACGATATTCGAAAGGTGACGACATCTTCTATTTGAGGCCTGGTAGTAGAGATGTAATTTGGGATAGTTTGGAGAACGTAAATGGGGACAAGGAGATACAATTTATGGTGGAAGCATATGAGGGTACAAATAGGGATTATGTGTTGTACATAGCACATAATAGTGATGATGAACCTGTTGTTAATCAGTCACCAGTGGAGCAAGAGGAAAGAAGAAAGGAACCTGCAGCTACTATTGATGATGTTGATTCAAATTCGGGTGAATCACAAGGAGGGCAGAGGGATTTGGGAGAAAAAATAAAAGGGAAATGGAGCTTCATAGACTACCAACATTTGGATGGGGTCGAAGAGGACATTGGCAGTGATTACACTAGTCAGGATGAAGAATTTGTTGCTTTTCCACTATTCGATGAATGACAACAACCAGACTTACTCAATACGGAGGAGGTTGATGACAGACCAGTTGAACCAGTGACAAAAAAAGGAAGAAACCAACTGCTAAGAAAAAAAATAAAGGAAAAAACAAGGTCATGGGTGGGTTATGTGAGCCTGATTTGATGGAAGAAACAGAATTACGTCCTCCATCAGACGATGACAGCGAGGATGGAAGAGTTAAAGCACCTATTTTCAATGATTTTGAAAATGTACAGTTGAAGCCTTACCAAAATTTTGGATCAGCTAGTATGTTTAGAGAGGTAGTTAGGGAAATAGCCATACGAGATGGGAGGAATATTACATTTGTGAAGAATGAACCCAAGAGAATCACAGTGGAATGCAACAATGGGTTATGTGACTATAGGCTGCATGCTAGCTTAATACCTGATAGTGGGGATTTCATATTGAAGAGTTGGAATTTTGAGCATACATGTGCCGTAGATTTCAGTCAAGTGCCTGTGAAGTCAAAATGGGTTTTGAGGAAGTATATAGAGAGGATCCGATCTAATCCCAATTATCATGTATCTGCATTGATTGCTTATAGTTTTAGCAAACACTTTTAGTACTTTATAAATACTTATAGTTGATAATATTCGCCAGGGTTGCGCAAGTGGGGAGGTGAACAACACACCAACATATGTGGAGAATAATTATGGGATGGGACTTGTCTACGGGGTAAGATTCATATTGTAGTAGTTTTGTTTTTGAGTGTCATTAACCTCGGTGGAGAACTAATATTTGACTAAATATTTCATATAGACCACCCAAGTGAGTAGGGGTACTACAAAGACTGGTCGAGGCAGAGGAAGACCACCCAAGGCAAAACCATATGAGATATTGGTTTGGTGTTTCAATTGTTCTTATTGTTTCATAATGTTTCAATTTGTTTCCATAGGGACTTTCTTGTTGGTAATATTGTTGGTTTGGTGTTTGGCTAATATTGTTGTTTTGATGCTTGGGATAATACTTTGGTTTTATATTGTTAATACAGGGAATTGCACCACATGCACCTGTCATGAACGACAGCTTGTATCAAACAAGTGAGGTTCAACCAAGTCAGCGTTCTAGAGGAACAAGCATTACGAAAGGTAGAGGTCGAGGCAGACCATGTACTAAAAACCAGGTACAAATATCATCAAACTTAGTCTTTCAATCATATTAATGTAAAAACTCATTCCACTTTTTGTTTGATGAATCAGGAAAGTGAACAAGAACAACCATCAATTGAGGTGAGAGATGTTGTTTCTCTTGAATCAACTCAAGTGCCAGTAGATGTGTCTGAAGAAGGACAACCCTCGAGAGGTAAGACAGACATAGCCTACTCAGTAGAGGAAAAGGATGGAGATCTTCTCGCATACCTCGTAGTGAATTCGGTATTGGGCAGTCAAGGTTTGCCTCGAGTCAACCAAGTGACGCTTCTACAAGACAAGTGCAAACTCGAGCTCGTTTGAACCAGTCACAACCCTCTATTTCAGCTACTACTTCGAGAAATGATGGGACAATTGCTGGCTTGACTCCAACAAAAGTGTTGAATGATTTACAGAAGAGGGTGGTGACAAACTGGATAAATACATTGGCAGGCTTGAGGAAGTAACTTTGGTTGAATTTAGAAACTGTTTTTGGGATTAATGTTGGATATGGAAGCTGTGTTTTAGACTTCTTTTTTGGGATGTTTAGTGTTTGTTTTTTAGACTCCTATTTTGGGATGTTGAATGCTTGTTGTGGACACTTCTTTTGTTATATGTTATTTCTGAACAATGGTAATGCTAATAGTATTGAGACTTGTTATCATGTTTTCACTCCTATCAGTGCCATCTTCTCAACTATTTATCTTTGTTATTTACACATGTTTTCTTGATGCGATTGTGAAGCTCTTTAACTACAATTGATTACATAGTCTTCTCAAATATTTATGATTCATTTTGTTTCTGGATTTAGTTACTATCATTGATCATATTCTTTGTGATTTCTTGTCAAGACGAAGTTTTTCAAAATTTATTCATTTTCAATCCATTGCGACAGAGGTATGAAGATGATTCACTACCCAGTTATCAACATCCTTCCCTATTTATAGAATAATATGGTTACCAAACAAGATTACAGAAAACGATGTAAATGAATAAAGTACAAAAACAGACTACTACAATGACTTCCTACTGTTATACTCCAAAATTCAATATTACTTGAAATCTATCTTTTCCTTGCAAACACTGAGAACCATTAGCAATATGAAAAAATTAAAGTGTCTCTGACAAAGTTTGACAGTGAAATTATACAAGTAAAAGGTGCACATATAATAGAATAACAGTGAACATATACAATCTAATTCCAATTCAAACAATTGAATCCAAATTACCCAAAAAGTTCAAACCATTCTCAATTCACTGATTAATTCCAAATTACACAGCTCA
>JAYMSZ010002857.1:0-11369 GCA_036897665.1 Pelargonium citronellum
TCGGGGAGATCCGGTTTGGAGGTTACGAGGAGATCCTGAATTCGACTCACTCCCTCTGACAGCCTCGGCCTCTAAAACTCTGGCTTCATCGGCCAGCATCTCCATCTGTGTCCAAAAAACACATTAAGCATTAAAATGTAGATTGCAGACGACTGATCTGACTACCATTACAGTCTTATAGTTTCATGTTTGTCCATTGGGAAACTTTTTGTTCGTACGGGCCAGGTTACAATCTTTTTTGCAAGCAAAATGAGTTGCGGGCTTGGCCACAAAACACCTACATGTTTACTGGGCCACTTTTTGCTGGCCCAAGCCTAGTATTATCGAGTTGGATCCTGTGGGCCGTTCTCCCAATAGCCAGCCCTTGGCCCAGTGCATGAGGCTCCCACCGTAATAGGTCGGGGAGGGTCGTTTATGTAAACACAACCTTGCCTCTACTTTATCAAGATTTGAACTCTCCCCTCAAGGTCACTGAGCAGTAACAGCGACCTTATGCGGTTACGCCAAGACTCATGAAAACGCGACTAAATTTGTGATCGAGAAATGCCCTTTAGCATTTGTCACAAGGTACTGATTTCAAATGAAATCGACATCGCTTCATATTATTGGAATCTGAAGCTTACATGTACTATCATATCCTCCCAATTTCCATCAAATTGGAAGAGACTTCGCTATACATTCCTTAACCGTCAATCAATGTGCAAATGTTGAATTTATCTCCTTACCCGAATTTCATTTTCTCTCAATCGATCTTGGAGGGCGCTTATAGCGGGACTTAAACTGCAATGATCCAAAAACAAGATGGAGTGAGTATAAACATAACGACAATCACAAATAACCGATACAGAGGTAGACATTTGATTCAAACCAATATTCCATCAATTTGCACATTGAAGCTTGATATGTTGATGTGTGATGAATGAACGTTAAAGGATGTGCTTTCCCATCCCTAAGACAACGTGCAGAATATTATAATTGGATATAACAAAAAGTCATGACAAAAATTATTTTATAAGCATGAAGAAAATGCAGATGAATGGGGAAGCTTATTTGACCACCTCGTGTTCTGCAAAATGGCTTGGTTATATGCAGCTCGTTCCTCTTCATATAACACGCGTTGCAAATCATTAAATGACATTAACGGAGAATCAAGCTTAAGAAGAGATGAGCTCGGTAAAACTAGCAAAGGAACTTCTTTCCTAATATACTCTGCACCACTATCAACAAACAAATAATTCAAAGATTAAGTTAAGAAAATAAGAACTATATTTTTCCAAACCTAAAGAAGAAAAGAAATGAAACTGATTCAGGGAGTGAAACCGACATCGCTTAAATGGTTTCTTCAGGATCAAAGTTTGATAGTGGAATGCCAAATAAATACCTAAAAACACTAAGGTAGCGTTTGGATAAGTAATTTTGTTCAGAATGGGGATCATGAATGGGAATGTGAATAAGATTTCAATATAAGACTTTTTGTTCATGAGAATGGATTTGGAATTCCCATTCTTGAACATAAATTTACCTCCAAACACTGCCTAAGAGGAGTAACATAACAAACTCATAAATAGAAAGAAAAAAAAAAAAAAAACTAATAATAAGATTTCACATATGAGATTGTTGAATAAAATTTTAGATGGGATAAATAAATGCCACAAACACAAAACTAGCACATGTAGCTTAAATCTGCATATCACTAAGAAGCCGGAATCGAGAAAACATGATTTCCTTTTTTTTTTTTTTTGCATTACTACCGAGAAACACCACAATTAGTACAAATAATGAGGGAAAGAGATGTCAAGTGACAAAGTACATACTCATCTATACCTCATGTCCAAATTAGAACGGTGCATTGCTTCTTGCATACTTTCTGACATATCCATAGGGTCTATATCTACAATGGCATTGTCGGCATTTTCGATGAGGTAATTTCCTCCAATTCTTTCTCTCCCTAGATAGTTGGCATCAGCATTTGCGAAGAAACCCCCTAAGTCAGAAGACTTTCCTCCACCCTAGTTAATTAACTAGTTATAGAAATTGAAGGAAGATATTGAAGATAAATAGCATTATCCAAACAACTGAAGCACAAAACATAAAATATAATATAATAATCTTTAATGGCACTAAAGCATGTAATATACTAGGATGTGACCAAAAACGATTTTCCTCAATCAGAATCATACTACAAACAGTAAGATGAAGTGCAGCGTCAAGATGAACACAAATTGAAAATTTTATAATTATTTGTCACATGCTAATAGTTATTGCCTAATGTTTTTCTTCTGTTTTGAGAACCAACATTTTAAGGCTGGCAATTTGGGTCATGACCCTTTACTAGACTTGAACACGACACAGATTTAAGTGGGCTTCGGTTCAGCTTAATCATGGTAATGTTGAACACCCTTGACCTGTCTAACTCATTTAATTAAACGGGTCATGTAACCCATTCAAAGGTCAAATGGTTACTTTCAACGTGTCATGTCAATAATGACCCATATAAATTAAATGGGTCAAATATGTTAGGTCGTGCCAGGTCAATTCGAACCCAATTATCTAAACATGCTGAGCATGTAGTGACTCGTGTCAAGTCAACTTACTCACATATGGGTGATGTTCGTGCTGTGTAACTCAACCCATTCAATATTTGGGTCGTGTTCATGTGACCCATGTAACAGAGTACTAAACATTCAACATGACACGAACATGAGCAGTAAACACACATTGCCACTGCTACAACCATAAGCCAAGATCAAGCCATATATGCGAAAATTCCAACTCTTAGAACCATACCTTGATAACTCCAGCTGCTCTTGAATCTCCAGTGTCTTGTTCAAGGTTTTCAACTCTTGTAGAGCCAGATCTTAACGAAGCATCTGAGGAAGTTAATGAAGATTCAGCGTCTATAACTGGACTTCTATGTACAGGAGATAGAGAAATAGGTCTAGGCACATGATTCTGCTTGCCGTCTGAGGACTGAAAGGCTATGACTTGAATTTTTCCTACCTTAAGAAATATAAGTATGAACAAAGCATATTCTGAATCAGCTGAACCAACAAACATCTTCAAAAGATCAATTTCTTTATAGCTTGAATTTGAGACATACCTTGTTTGTATCCTCATTAAAACAAGAAAATATGAGTCCAATAAACCCAGAATCTAGAAGCTGATACATTGCCTGAGTCCGCACATCTGCAGAAGGTAGAGAGTAAAAGTGTATTAACTTCTGTCATGGGCATTTACATAAACAAGTACATGTACATCAGAAAATAACCATATATTTGGTATCCAAACAGTAGGAACCAATAAAGTTGGTATTATTTTTAAAAAGTATCATGGTTAGATTTCCTATTAATGACATAAATACATAAGCTAATTCATTTAGAATCCAAAAATCTCAGTCGCAGCAGATATAAGTCATCTTTCTATAATTAAAACTGTGCACCGGTCCAAGACCGGACCGAACCAAACCAGGTCACCAAGAAGCAGACCGAGGACAGAATCAGCTTGGACCAAATTCAATAGAAAAAAAAGTTTAAAAATATTTTTTAGGAAAATTTAAAATAATTATAATTTGAGTGAATTGGGTTGAATAAGGTGAGTAATCATGGAGTAAATTGTACCAAAAGTAGTAAAAAATGAAAAAAAAATATATTTTCTGATAAAATAAAATTTTAAAAATAAAATAATTGGGTTTGGACCGAACCCCATTGGTCCGGTCCATATTTTTGGTCCAGGTCAGTTTTTGCACAGACCTATCTATAATGAGCATGACAGATTCCAAGAAACTCTCCTTACCATATTCACAGCTCATATAACAATATTTTGTGATATCTACAAGAAATCATGATAGTTAAAACTTACCGACATGAGAAGGAAGAACTGTAATATGAGGATGTGAATGATACCATCCAATCACTCTTGTCGTCCTTCCTGTTGAAGTAGTCATTCTGTGCTATAAAGTTAAGTATACACCACCACCAAATTTTTTACACAAATTCACTTCACAACATGCAAGCACAAATGGAAATGGTAATTACTTATCAGCACTTTAAATGACTGTTAGATCTAACCATGGCTCATAGGATAGATATCAAACTTTAGTTGGCTACATTAACACCCATGAATGAGCAGGAAGACCGAAGATATCATTTCACAAGAGACCCGCATCACAATGAAAATCAAGCCTTTCATAAAAACTATTTCCTTCTTTAGCAATGAAGAAACTTACATAACATTAGGGGCTGAGATTGATGCGTGAGATACAAAACATTTTCTTCCTCTTGCATATTATAGATAAAAATTAGTTATTCTTACGTTATTTCAAATAATTGATCTTTGGGCAGATATTTAGGGCTTCTTTCTTCACTTATAATACACTAATACCAATCCTCTTGTATTGCATATTAACATTGATGTGAAGGTCAAATATGAGAAATTCAAAGTAAAAAGGTAAAAACATAAAGATGAATTGAGGATATTTCAGCCTGGGCTGATGCAGCAGCCAACTGTTCAGGGTTAGTCTCTACTCGGTCCTTACGACGATCAGATCTCGTCTGAGGTGATGCTCCCCAAATTAGTGCAGTCACACTCCCATTCTTTGAGTACTGAAATTTCCAATGAAACAGAGTATTGTAAACAGAAAAGGACCAATTTTGTTAACTCAAAAGCAACTAGGGATGGTAAAAACAAAGAGCAGAGGTATAAAGGACGCTAAACAGAAGGCAACAAGACTATCTATGAAACCTTCTGAGATCACTAATGAACAAGATTATACTATTTATATTTGAGTTGGCATGTATAAGTATTGATTGTAAATATGATAGAAAAGGATGCAAAAACATGGATGAAACAGAAAAAGATATTAGATCGTTAGAGACCGAAGACAAAGAAGTCTTCATGGAAGGTTTAACTGTAAGTATTGCATATGTTAGTGAGGAATAGTGTTATATAGCAAGACAGACAAACACAGGAAAGAAACAAATTTAAATGGGCACCAAAAAGTTGATCTCTAGATGCATATACAGGGGTGATTGATTTGAATAGGCTCTGGATGGCAACATAACAAAGATTCTTTCTCTTCTAAGTTCTAATCACAATCTATCGGACTGGAAATTCATTTAGGTGTTATAGTTATGTAAAGTTTCGGAAGCAACAATGCTAGTGCCTTGATACCTTCATTAGGTATGCATAACCACAAACTTTAAGTATAGCCCTAAAGATCACAAACAATAAAAGTTAAAGGTAGAATGTCCCAATAGCAAAATTCAAGGAGCTTTCCTTTACAATTTTAAATACACAATTACAGCAATTGTACAAGGTTTAAACATGAACAAACATGGCAAATTGGCCATGAAGAAATAGCACATGATTCATGCCAGACATGGGAGAGCCTATAAGTGTACCATAAAGCTTGGGTCTGACATGATTGGATGCCAGTGGCAGAGGCTCCTCAAAAAGATAGGTAACGGGGTGAACCCTAAATGTAGTATCCTTCTCCAAAATTACAACTGGCCTCGCAAGTCAATATCCTATCCTCAAACATAGCCCCATAAGTCCGTAAGTGTACTGCCTAAAATCCACATCATATGTAAGCATTTGCCACCATATATCATGATAACAGCATGTAAATATCGATTACCATCGATCTTGGACCAGAACTAAACTATAAAATGTAAATAAATAAAATTCTCTCAGGTCACTGATCATAGAATACAAGCTTCGATTTTCAAGTCAGCTTGAATTCAAACTTAACATAATGCAATAACCACATTTTCCATCCACAAATGGACAGCTCAAACAGAATTGAAGTACAGTACAGTCAAGAAAATGCCCAGCAATCCAATTCCAGTCAATTGCATCAAAAATTGACCTCATATTTGAAAAGCAACCTAATTTCAAAATCAAGCACAACCAAAACAAACCCACATTGTTCGCTCACAAATTCACAATGGATTCATGAACTTGACTCCAAATCACACCCAACAGTCTAAGAATCCCAAAATTAACAAACAACCATTTCAAAAAACTATCTAAGAATCCCAATATCTTCATGAATTTAGAGATAGGTTACAAGAACATTTACGAAATTGAAGAGAAAAGAGAGAGAGAGACCTCGATATCGCCCAGAAGAAGACCCATGATCTCCTCAGTCTCAGTGGACAATGCATGGGTGAGACATGTTAACCACACCTCCTCGGACATTTTCACAGACGTTAGCGACATTTTCAGTTCTCGAAAAACCACAACGATGTTGACGACGACGATGATGATGATGGTTCTTGAAACGGATCTTCCTTGAAAATTCGTCTCTCTCTCTCTCCGTCGTCTGCTCTGGTCTCGTGTCTTCGCTTTTGGGCTGAGTCGCTCGGCGAAGCTCTCAGACTCTGAGGACTCGAGTGTCGAGAGTCAGGGCTTGGGTTTGAGAAGCCTGCACTGCGTCGTAGAGTATCATTCCCTGTGATTTGTCTTTTTTATTTATTTATTTTGTTCCTAAATACATTTTATTTACAATATTATAAATAAATAAAGTTTGGGCTTGACTTTCCAAAAATGTTTGGGCTTGAGTTGGGCCGTTGAGCACCTTCTGAACAAGTCCAATCAAAATAACGTGCTAAATCTGAAGGCCCGATATTAATTTTATACTCTAACGCGCCCCTCCTCTCGTGCAAGCCCATTTGCTTTGCAACGTGACCCATGCACAGGTCCATACTCAAAATTGGGATCTTTTGTTACCATTGCTCTTATATCATGTAAAGAATCATCTCGACTAAAAACTTAAGATAATATAAGTATGTTCAATATTAGTTTTATACTCTAGCATATCGTAATAAATTGAAAAATCGGCTGAAGCTAGCATGCTCACAAACTATTTGTTGAAATGTTTCAGTGAAACTTTTTGTGAAGATTTGAACTATAAAGAGATAATTTATTATTTGTTCAGTCTTTTTTTTTTTTTTTCTATTGATGTCATTGTCACATTCCTTAGCTTCTCCATTTTATTTTGTTGGTTACAAATTTGTAAAATCAGCTAAAGCATGCCCACCAAGTGTTTGTGGAAATGTTTTATTTCCTGAGAAGAAAATGTGTGTTTTGTAACATTAATTTTATTGCATTGAACTAGAGATAAATTGTAATATGATTAGATTTATTTGTTTGCTACGATATAACCTACAGGTGATGGGCAGGAGTTCGATTTGATAGTTGCTTTTGGACCCGAGTTTGGATTTGTAGCATTTTTTGTGCATGATCAGTTACATTTCTTCAATCCATTTTTAAGAATGATCATCGGACTCTCTGTCAGTTTGTAGTAAATTGATAAAAAAATATTCATCGTTATGTATGTAAACGTTAATTTTGAGCACGTGCATATATATTATATCGAGTTTTATTAGCAAGAATTTGAACAAAAAATTTCTGTGTATAGATACAAAGGGAGTTGTGTACAATAAAAAGGAAAAATAATGTTCCTATAATACAAGAGGTACAAGATCATGAAGTCTCAAAGTATTTCATGGAGCTTAGAGAGTACATATGTGATTCTAATTATATGAACCCTAACACATGATTCATTTTCTGTGCAAGAAAATGTTGCCAACATGCACAATATTGTATGTATATCTTTCAGAGTACTTTCAGGTGTTGCTTACTCTTCACTTCTACAACACAAAACAACCATAACAATTTGTCACAATTAAGATAAAATACAAATATATATATATATGTTCTTAAAATATAAGGTAAAATAAGAGTTTTGAAAACCATACTGTTGGGCTTATTATTGATTTGCCTGTTGGAGTTGCCACTGTAGATGGTGCCATTGTCTGCTGACATTCCAAAACTGTTCTTCATTGCTTCAGCTGCTTCATTTGCTGCATTCTTAACATGCTCACCAGTCTGCAATAGGAACATTTCACATATCTGCTCATCATGTGGTGGATAGTCAGAGAGTTGGCAATTCGAGTTTTGGGTCGGTAATATATATTTTTTTTTTTGGATTTGGGTAGAAGTGACAATTTGAGTTTTAAGTTCGCTTGAAAAGATTGACCCATATTGAATTCAAATGCGTGTGGGGTCTTCGAGTTGTGGGTTGGTTTTTCATGCAAATGTGACCTAAATCTGCAAAAAATTTGACCCGGTTTTGAGTGACCATGAGTTTGGGGATGAAAATGCCGAGTCTAGGTTTGGATTAGAAAAGAGCCAACTTGGACCTAATTCAAAAGTGTATATGACAATATGGTCCGTGTGTCTAAACGAGACGAGTAGAAAAAATACATGTGCTTTTATCGAGTAACTTTACAATTGTTTTAAAGTGTCTCACCAAAAAAATTTAAAATATGAATGCGTGAGGATTTTTGGCTCGGCCATCAGCCCAAATTGCCTCTATTGGAAAGGGGTGTGTTTTTTGAATTAGATTCGGGTTTTGGAGTAAAACTTGTGTATTTCCCTACCCGACCATTCCCAAAAAACAACCGGATCTATTTTCTACGCAATTTGAATTATAAAATTGCAAATTGAATTTTAAGTTTCCACACACGACACACGATACAATTTACTTAGTTCCTTGTTGTGCGGAACTACCTGATAATGTGAGCTTCGGGGCTAAAATGGTAAGACGAAACATACACACGTTTTGTAATCAAACTATTTTTAATCAATCCTAAACTACCCCGCTACTAACGTTCAAGATAGGACCGGTAAAAAGTATAAACGTTGATTAAGTGTTAATAATTGAGTTTGATACGTAAGAGAAAGTAGGGCTTTCCTGATAGAAGAAGTTGGAGGATTGGCCTTTCTGGTCAACATTTTCGATATACTGAGTCGCCAAATGTTCCTTCTCTCTCGATTCCTGAAACTCATCTTCCATCGTCGTATCTTCCTTCCTCATCTGGAAGGAATAAAAATTAAGAATAAGCCTTGCATACTATAATTTTGCTTAATCCAAATAAAAAATATATATAATTTACTGGATGAATATAAGAAATGGTCATTATTACCTGTGCCATGTTTGAAACTTTTGATTGATTGAAGAATGTATTTGAAAATCAATGACACAAAAAAGGAAAATAGAGATTGTTTTTGGGATTTAGCAATTGAATTAAGCAAATGTCATTTGTGTAATGCTGATATTAAGACATTAAATGGCATGTAAATTTTGTGGATGAATGTTTAATTGGAAAAAAGTGGATGGACAAGAAAAGGGAGAGATCCCATATGCATAGGCATAGGTATTGCACTCAATTCCCAACAAAATAGCACTCCAAAATATTGAATATATTATCCATTTAACTCATTTTAGATTAGATTTCAAATATAGATAGAAATGTTCATGATCAGATTTGGTCTAAATTTCTGTTGTTTGACGTATTTTTGTTTTGTTAAGGCCTCATCACATAATATTAAGCATGAGTTGACGACGAACGACTATTTGATAAAAACAAGCAAATTTTGCTTATTGTTTGGATTCAATCCTAGATGGGCTTGACCAAAACATGGACCCCAATCCAATATATCAAGTACGATTGTACATATGTAGAACTAATAATTTAGACCCGAATATACGAATATTCAAAACTCGATCAACATTTTTAAATATTCAAGTTGCTTAAAATAGTCCGATCAGTTTTGAGGCCGGGTATGGCTAGCAGTGGCAGTTCGGCCTAAGGTTAGGTTCATTGGACTCAGTTTGAAAATTCTAAACCCGAAATGATCAGATCGAGTTCGTTCGGGTTTGAGTTTTGTGTGCAAAAATATACGAAAATGACCTATCTAGCTCGCAAGTCTTCTAAAAACTCTCAACTTGAACCTAACCTGGCCCGAGACCGGGTCCATTTTATGATACTTGAATTTTACAATTTTTCACTTCAGTCCAAATATCGGCTCTAGATAAAAAATAAAATATAAACAAAAACCCGCACGAATCCAAAGTCCACACCTTTTACAAGCCAATTTAACTTGAGCTCGGACAAATTCAACCCAAAATCCGAATTTTTGGCTATTGATTGTAAACATTGAAGCAAACAATCTAAATTGCTAAATGTAAAGCTATGTGGTCTATGTACCTTTTATATGTCAACAAATAATTGGCGCCAAGCGAACAAAGACAGTTAAAATCTTTAGAAATCACCGTAATGATTTCAACAACTAACTTTTTTCTCCTTTACCGGTAAAAATAAAACCCTCAAACAAGGACACGTGTCAAGTTCTCAATTGCATCACCACGTGGCAAGATCCTAGAGGTTCTTACCTTGATCGGATCTTTACAAGAAGCAACAACACGACGTAGCAATCCAGGCTTTCATGGTTTCACGGCACGTGTCCTCTACAGGTGTCGAGGAGCAAGACACGTGTTCAACACTTACAGCACGTGAGATATTATAAATATCCATGCATGATTGACCGAAAACAACTCACCAAGAAACCAAGGTACTGTTTTCGAAGATCAAACGTTAGAGCAAAAAAGACCCTAAGAGTTTAGCTGTTTTTAAGGTTTTTGAGTTTTTTGTCTGCAGAGAAAATGTCTTCCAACCAAGATCAACGTTTCAGGGCCGGCGAGACCAAAGCTCGTGCTGAGGTAATTATCTTCAAATGTCTCTAAATAATTGTAAATTCAATATATATTATTTAGTTATTATTTATTTTTTGCACACATAAGTGCCAATGTAGTTCTATTTATTTTTTGTATTGGATAAATATCCTATTTCAGATGTTGATAAATGTATGTAAATCCAGTAAAACACAACTCTTCAAGTTTTCTATTAAGGTTTTGAGGTATAGAAAATATATTTAAGGTCTTGATTATACACTTTGTATAATGTGATAAATGTTTTTTTTATGTTGACTTTCATGTTTACTATATAGCATGGATTCAATCATCCAATATGTATAACTTTTGAATGTGATTTGAACTCTCTTCATGCTACTTTGTATATAAGTATATTAATTATGATTTTTAGATTTGAGCTCACAATATTTTTATTTTTCTATTTTTTTATTTCAAAATTTTAACCTTTTTTTTTAGATATTTTCATTTGTAGCTCTTCATGAGATATTTAATAGTTTACTAGAATACTTTATGACACATTCTCTTAGAAAAATGTTTGAATATACAACTCTAGACCTCATAGGGTTAATTTGGTCTTTTCCCACAGGAAAAAACTGGCCAGATGATGGGCTCCATGAGGGACAACACCCAAGTGGAAAGAGCCAGGGCCAAAGTTACAGCCCAACAAGCCAAGAGCAAGACCCAAAGCGTGGCCCAACAGGCCAAGGACAAGACCCAGAGCACGGCTCAACAGGCTAAAGACAAGTCCTACGACATGGCCCAACAAGCCAAGGACAAGACCTACGAGACGGCCCAAGCAGCGAAGGACAAA